>ML291490.1:9148-104728 GCA_005239495.1 Nicotiana undulata | reverse complement strand
TATATATATATATATATATATATATATATATATATATGTTTTTTAGCCTGCTAGCAGTTGAAGATGTCACGCACCGCATAGGAGTGGGGTGGATGAAATGAAGGTTAGCATCTGGAGTCCTGTGTGACAAGAAAGTGCCACTGAAACTCAAAGACAAGTTCTATAGAGCGGTGGTTAAACCGGCCATGTTGTATTGGGGTGAGTGTCTGGCAGCCAAGAATTCCCATGCCCAGAAGATGAAAGTGGCAGAAATGAGGATGTTGAGATGGATGTTGGGGCACTCTAGGCTGGATAAGATTAGGAGGAATGTAGATATTCGCGACAAGGTGTGTGTGACTCCCATGGACGATAAGATGCGGGAAGCGAGGCTTAGATGGTTCGGGCACGTGCGGAGGAGAAGCATAGATGCCCCGGTTAGGAGGTGTGAGACATTAGCATTGGCAGGTACGAGGAGAGGTACGACCTAAGAAGTAATGGGGTGAGGTGATCAGGCAAGACATGACGCGACTTCAGATCTCCAAGAACATGGCGTTGGATAGGAAAGGGTGGAGTTCGAGCATTAGGGTTGTTGGTTAGGGTTGTTCCGGAGACGGGGCTGGCATGTTGATGTTTAGTTGTGGGTTGTTAGTGGTTTATGTAGTTTCCTCACTATTTTCTATGGTAGTATTGTTGTTTATAGTTATTGCTTCTACATCTATTTTTCTATTTCTTACAATGTTATTACTATTTTTATCTTTTATTGTTGTCACTGATCTATTGTTCTATTGTTTATTTTTCTTCTTCTCGAGCCGAGGGTCTTTCGGAAACATCCTCTCTACCTCTCTGGGGGTAGGGGTAAGATCTGCGTACACTCTACCCTTCCCAAACTCTACTTGTGTGATTTTACTGGGTTATTGTTATTGTAGTCGTTGCTAGCAGTTGATCTTCCCAACTCCCCTGTTAATTGTGTATAAAGATTTAAATTATATATAGTACATCAGAATGTCCCCATTTTTCAGTGCATTTTGAGCAATTATAATAAGGTATTACTATATTGTTTAAGTTACCAAATTAGGCTTACAAAAAGGAGACAGGAAAGCTACAACTGGACCTCAACCTCTCTTTCAATTCAAAATGAGGGTGACCCAAGCACCTCATCTTCTCATTTCATCGTTGCTCATTTTTGTTAGGCCAAACTGTTAGGCTTTTCCTTCTTTGTGAAGGAAGTACAGAAAATCAATTTATTTTAATATTCAAAATCCTCGTGCAGCTTTTTTATTATACTAGTTGCAACAAATCGATTAGTAAGAAGAATCGATATCACTCACCCGATTGGATGTCAATTTAATGGTTGGATAGGCATAGCCAAAAAAAGGATCGTTATCGTTAAGGGATTGTTTGGTACGAGGTATTAAAAAATACTTGTATTGGTTATATATCCTATTTGTTATTAACTTATATATAACTAATAAAAGGACTTTTAATACTTTCATAAGCATGGTTAAAGACATAATTGTCCCTCAAACCCCTCAAAGTGTACAAAGTTAATAGAACGTGGAGGATATTTTTGTAAACAACTAATTATTTAAGAAATTATGGAATGCTTTATACATCAAACCAAACCAAACACTGGATAAGAAATAATCACATCATAACTAATATCAGCATTACTAATACCAACATTGCTAATACACCATATTCAGCACTACTCTTATATCTCCTAACTAGAGGTGGGAAAATGGTTCAGAGAAAAAAGTTATCCACTCATATTATCCATATAAAAATGGGTTGGATAATGAACCATTTAAAAACGGGTCGAATATGGATAAAGAACCATATTATCTACTTAGAAAATGGTTAACCAATGGATAACTAATGTGTTTAACTTTTACATTGTAAAGCCTCAAATTGAGGTTTCTCAAGTTTGAAAGACTAGGAATTCTCTCATAAGTGATCATATTTAAGAAGCCATGGATAATATGGATGTCCATATTATCCGTTGGGTAAACCCATTTTTATCCGTCTCAAATATGAGTAGGGTCGGTTAATTTATCCATTTTTAAATTACCCATTTTGACCCGCCCATTTGCCACCCCTACTCCTAATTAACGATCCCTAAGAGATGTTATTTTCAGATAGCAAATTACAGTGCAGAACACTAACCCCGATGGGCTTGGGCCTCCAATTGCAATGCTTGAGCAAGATAGACAAAGAAGTGCTCTTACTTTTTCTCTTTATGTCTCTGATTCTAGCCACTTTAGGGGTGGAGTTACAGAAATAGCCAAAAGTAATTTACCAGCACTGAAGTAATTAACAGGGTCATGGTAGTCAGAAGGGATTTGTTTTAATGCACAAGCAGCAGCTCACAATGAAGAACAATAATTTGACAAGATTCAATTCAGGCGCATAGCATTAATGATATTAGGCCCTATGCATTTGAATGTAAAATCCACAAAAACATAACAAACCTACTCCTCCAACTAGCATCATAGGCCTATGATCAATAAAATATATGTAGCAAAAAATTCATCAACTAGCAGCACAGAGATCAACGCAATCCACAATATTCACGATTGATGGAGCACAAAAGAGAACTTTGGACATCTCTGACACAAATTGTTCAGACAAAAACCTTGTATTACTATCTAAAATTCTGTAATCCATGTATCTATGCTAAAAGATGAAATCAAACCCCTCAGCTTTGTAGGGCTTTAGCAGTTTCTTGTTATCTACCCAAAAACTCCTCCAACTTTGTCATGCATGATACACGCTGCAAGCAAGGAAGCCAAGTAAACTTTAAGCTGTATAGTAATTAAAGCATATGTTAAAATAAAATTGAGTTTGATTGGTCAAATATAGCCAAGATAAATAAAAGAAAGAGCTTTTAAATTAATTTGAGTTGATAATTAAACAAACTAAAAAAGAACAAATAAACAAATGAAAAAATGATTTTAAGCTGTATAGGTAGGGTTTTAACAAGTTGTTTAGCCTAAATTGGTCCCGCTTATTTTGATCCAGGCATATTTTGGGCGGGTTATGATTAAGCCCATCTATTCATTCGATTCACTTTAACCTGCAAAAGTTAGCTCAACCTGCCTATTCGACAACTTCAACAAATTCAGAACTTTAGAGTTCAATGGTGAAATATCATTAAAACATATCACATACCAAATACCAGCAGATGTACAAAATGAAGAAGACCAACAAGATGTATAATCTCACATTGAAGAGCTCAACAAAGGCTCAAGGAGGACATGTAATAACTCTACCCATTAATAACGCAGGAAATACATGGGATACTCAAGTCTTTCTTCGTACAGTATAAAATTCAGGAGATAACATCACTCTTCTCAACTTTTTGCTGTAAAGGTTTTCATAAAGATTTGGTCACTATCCCTTGTTTCAAGAAGTGGCATAATGGGCATTTCAATGGCTATTTATTTGTCATTATCATATAAAGACAAATACAAATAACTTCTTAGAAAAAGAATGCCTAGTTGTGTATTATGCTGTAAATACATTTGTAGATCTACAGATAGCAAAGTATAAGAGGCTAAATTAAGACATTCCACAACCAAACATGTAATTTAAAATCCCACATATAGAGAGCTTGTCTCAGTAACCTCTAGAAACCAAGCTTTGCTCGACATATCCACATATGTTGCCAACATTGTTAATTGGTTTATACAAAGCATATAGGAATATATATAGGAGTAACAAAAAATATGAATCTGAAGAAACAGAACTGTTGACTAAACACATTTCCAAAAGAGCCTTAAATACATATCACTCTTCAAGGTTAGCGGAAAATGTTATAGAAAATGCCTCGTGGATCCACGTAATTTAATTATTTTAGATGCAAACCTACCGTATCCCCCTCCTTAGTCTATTTTTGTGACCAGGTTATACACTGTGAACATAGGAACATCAAAAGAGACCTAAATAGCCCCAATGGATGTAACTGATCCATATAACCGAACCCAACTGTTCTGGAATTAGGCATAGCTGATTGACTCAAATGACTCACGAACACAGTTAGATATGTTCCAACTACCTGGTAAAGTGAAGAACAACAGTTTAGCCACTTCCATACTCAAAGTTCCTTAAACATTTCTAGCACTTTAGGTATATCAACTCCTAAAGTCAAGTCTATGAATTTCTGTTTTAAACAGTACTTTAAACAACAGCAGCAACTACTACTACTACGCCTGAGTATCAAACAATTTGGGATAAGCTATATGAATACTCGCTGACCACATTAATCCATTTAAACTAATCAGTATTTGAATCAAACGAACTGAACAATCAAACATATTCAAAAAAGCTTTACATTTTGGTATATATATCTACCTAATTTGACTCCCTGTTTTGCTGTCCACCACGAGACTCTGGTCCTTCAAAGTTCCCCCAAGGCCATTGCAACGCTATAGTAGTAAACCTTCTCCCTCCTACTGCCCCATCACTTCCTCCAGAACCCGAACCATTGCTGCCGCCCCCACCACTCGGCTCCCCACCACCAGCATTATCCCTTCCCCTATTCTCATAATCAGGATCATCCGTTGGCAACTCGTATCGACAAACAGGGCACGAATTATGCAACTCAAGCCACGGGAGAATACAACCCTCATGATAAACATGCTTACATGGCAGCTGTTTCACATCTAACCCTAGCTCAAAATCATCCTTACACACCGCACACTGTGCCAGCTCGGATTTAAGCATTTCCTCATTAACTTTAATACTGGGCAGCCCCTCAACAGCTGATTTCGATGCTGGTGGGGTCCCGTAGCGGTTCGGATCATTTTCCGCTAATTGTTGGATCAATTCTTCAAAATGTGGCCCAATAAAATAGTCCCCTATGTTCGCCGGTAACCCTAACCCGCTACCCCCATTACCCCCTTCAATCACGAACTCGAAGTTGATACCACTAGCCCTACGAGATGCTAAATGGGTCATAAGATATCCAATCGGGTCGAAACCACCCGACCCGAGGATCTCGTCCCTAGGGTTTTGGGCTGAGGAGAAAATTCTAGGGTTTTGGGAGTCGAGAGAAGCGGTGGTAGAGAGAGAAGGATTGAATAAAGTGCTGAACAAGGAGTAAACCGGGTCAGGGAAGTTCGGGTATGGATCCGGGTCGGGATCCGGTTCTTCGTATTCTTCAACGAAATCAGAGTTGCAAGTAGGACAGAGGAGATCTCCCGTCGGAGAAGGGATGATGGTGACGGTGTTGCTGCATTTGTGGCAGAAAAACAGCGATGCGCCGTCGCCAGCGACGGTGATTCCGGCGGAAGACATTTTTTGATTTATCAAAAGAGAAAGATGGAAGATGAAAAGAATGTGGGGCAGTTGAACAGTCAAATATATATATATATATATATATATAGGGTTTAGTAAAATTGCAAATTAACTGACTTTAGGTACTTATTTCGAATTCTGACTATTTTGCTTCAGATTTTAAAAAAGAAAAAAATTCTATGATTGCCAAGACAAAGAAAATTCAAGAAATTTTATGTAGTAAAAATTGTTAGAGTACGTTCGGGGTATAAAAATATGCATTTTTTTTTTAATTTAATGTTTAAGGTGATAATATATCAATGATATAGACCGAGTACTCTATTAGTTCATTCTTTGTATTTTTATTTTTCAAATTTAAAATAATATGAATTTTACGGTTTGGTAAAAAATAAATATAAAGAAAGTATTAAAGTTTTTGTTATTCTAGAAGATTCTAGTGAATGGCTATCATCTATTAATTGTAATATTGTTGATTCAATTAATTTGATTGAGTCTATATTTAATTGCACATATTATTGATCCTAGTCGATGCTGATTCAGTCAACAAATTTTAATTTAAGTTAAGACGGTCTTTTCTTTAATAATTAGTTTTTGAAAAATAAAAGAATATGCACTTGTCATCATTATAGAATTTCGATGCTCAAAATATAAGAACAAAAAAACAAATATTTTGATGTTTTTTTAACCAAACAATGTAAAGACTTTTTTCTTACATTTTCAACATGTTTTAACCCCTTAGGAAATTTTTCATTTTTACTAGGTTATTAATTCATGCTTCTGAGTGATTTGCTTGTATAAATATGATTTACACTGTCTGTGCATAAAATATAAAGTATAGGGATTAACCGATAAATAAAATGTTTGCAAGTTGTCACTTTTTAACAATAAATTGTTGAAAATTATTTTTTAAGCTAGGACACGAAGGCTTGTTTTCAATGTGATAATTTGTTAAATCGTTTTAAACTAGTATTTTAAGTGAAATGTTGGTTTGTTTATCTAATTAGATAAGATGTGTGAATGGAAAATGGAGGAAAAAGATTAGGAGGGAAACAAAAAATTTGAAATAGTTTTCTTTACTAATGCACTTTGTCCCTCGTCGGAAAAAGGAAAAAGATCTCTATGCTTAAATAGAGAAGCACATCTTCTAGCTCTTAAAGAGTTGGGAAGAAGTGGTGCCTCGCGCCGTCGCTCACTCGGCTTCGGCTTCGGCCAAATTTATTTCCCATTTTTCGTTATTTATGTTTCTTTTTCTTGATATTTTTGCAGATTATTTTCTAACGACTAACGGTCGTTTTTGAATTTAAAATCCGCTACCAAACAGAAAAAGTTTTCTGTCGAAACAATACCTCATGTGAACAGCTACTTTCGCACCTATTCAACCCAGACTGTTCAGAGAATCGAAATTTGCATATTCTCCCCTCTCTCTTTTGTATTTCTACAATTGTTTTCCAAAAGCAAAAACGTAAGCATCAATGTGTTTTACTGTCGTCTGTTGAGTTCGACGAAGTTCTGTAATTTCCATTGCCGGTATTACAGAATAGTTGTTCCGTACTATCCTGGGAGGAATTAATCCAATAATCTTGGGCAACAATGAGAGGATTAAATTCCTTAAGGAAACACAATTTTCTGTTGGGCTCGGAACGTTATTCATTTCATTCCATTTTTGTCTTTGGTTTCTGCTTTTGTTTTATTTTGCAGAAATTATATTTTCGAATACATATACTAGCAAGTGAAATACCTCCTGATAAGCACTCACATGATGTATTTATGAATATTTATGTTTAAGCACTCATAGCACGTCGTAAAGATAGTGCCTCCAAATCTTCAGCACATGAACAATGGCTGCCAACCCTAAGACATGGACATGGTAATTCTTCTCATGAACCTTCAAATGTCGTGACGCATATGCAATCACCCTGCCATCCATCATCAATACTGCACCGAGCCCAACACGGTATGCATCACAATATACCGTATAGGATCCTAAACCTAAGGGAAACACCAACACCGGCGATGTAGTCAAAGCAGTCTTGAGCTTCTGAAAGCTCGCCTCACACTCGTGTGACCATCTGAAGGGGGCACCCTTCTGGGTCAACCTGCTTAACGGAGCTGCTATAGATGAGAACCCCTCCACAACTCGACGGTAATAACCCGCCAAACCCAAGAAACTCCGGATCTCCGTGAATGAAATGGGTCTAGGCCAGTTCTGAACGGCCTCAATCTTCTTAGGATCCACCTGAATGCCCTCTTCTGATACAACATACCCCAAGGAAGCCATTGAATCCAACCAAAACTCGCACTTTGAAAACTTAGCATATAACTGGCTGTCTTTCGGAGTCTGAAGTACAACTCGAAGATGATGCTCGTGCTCCTCTCGACTGCAGGAGCGGATCAAGATATCATCAATAAACACAATCACAAAGGAGTCCAAATAGGGCTTGAACACTCAGTTCATCAAATCAATAAATGTTGCCGAGGCATTTGTCAACCCAAAAAGACATCACTATAAACTCATAATGCCTTTACCGAGTCCAAAAAGTTATCTTAGGTACTCAGATGCCCTAATCCTCAACGGATGGTAGCCATACCTCAAATCAATCTTCGAAAACACCTTGGCACCCTGAATCTGATCAAATAAGTCATCAATCATCAGCAATAGATACTTGTTCTTGATGGTGACCTTGTTCAAATGCCGATAATCTATGCGCATCCTCATCGATCCATCCTTCTTCTTCACGAACAACACAGGTGCACCCCAGGGCGAGACACTAGGTCTAATGAAGCCCTTATTAGGCAAATCTTGAAACTGCTCCTTCAATTCTTTCAACTCTGGCGGGGCCATACGGTATGACAGAATGGAGATGGGCTGAGTGCCCGGAGCCAAATCAATACAGAAGTCAATATCCCTATCGGGTGGCATCGCCGGCATGTCTACAGGAAACACCTCCATAAACTCACGAACAACTGGTACTGAATCCATGGAAGGAACCTCTGCACTATAATCGCGGACATAAGCCAAATAAGCGAGACACCCCTTCTCGATCATATGTCGAGGCTTCACATAAGAGATAACCCTGCTGGTAGAATGGCCAGAAGTCTCTCTCCACTCTAATCGAGGCAACCCCGTCAAGGCTAAGGTCACCGTCTTGGCGTGACAATCCAATATAACATGATAAGGTGACAACCAATTCATACCCAAAATGACATCAAAATCAACCATATCGAGAAGTAGAAGATCTACGCTAGTCTCAAGACTCCCAATAGTAACCACACACGAACGATACACACGATCTGCAACAATAGCATCTCCCACAGGTGTGGACACATACACAGGAGCACTCAAAGAATCACGAGGCACAACCAAATATGAAGCAAAATAGGATGACACATAGGAATAGGTAGAACCCAGATCAAATAGAACTAAAGCATCTCTACTGCAAACTGAAACAGTACCTGTGATAACAGCGTGAGATGACTCAGCCTCATGCCTGGATGGGAAAGCATAACATTGGGGTTGGGCCCCACCACTATGAAACACGTCCCTGGGACGACCTCTAACTGGCTGGCCTCCACCTCTAACGGCCTGAACTCCACCTCTAACAGTCTGACCTCTACCTCTGGCCAGTTGAGCAGGCCGTGTAGCAACTAGTAACGGGACCATGTCACGAGAACCCTGATGCTGTGGAGTGCCGCCCAATAATCTCGGACAAGTCCTCCTAATACGCCCAAAGCCACCACACTCAAAACATTCATCCTGGTGTTGTGGCTGCGAAAACTGAGACTGACCCGAACGGGCCGGATAACCACGGTGATTACTCTAAATAGGAGGTTCACTGATATGAGCTGGCGGCGCACTGTAAGCTGGCTGCCCAGAATGAGGCACATAAGGGCCATGACTCCTTGAAGCACTGTGGGATGCCTGGAGTGTTGAATGACAAAGCCTTGGAGGATGGCCTCTACCAAAAGTAACCCTGCCTCCAGATGAGGCACCACTGAACCCACCAGAATGATGAGGCCTCTTTTCAGACCCCTGACCTCCCCCCTGTGCAATATCCATCTCGACTCGCCTGGCAACATTGGTAGTCGTTTGAAAAGAAATCTCACTCCCAGTCTCCTTGGCCATCTGCAACTTGATAGGCTGAGAAAGTCCCTCAATAAACCTCCTCACCCTCTCTATCTCTCTCTCTCTCTCTCTCTCTCTCTCTCTCTCTCTCTCTCGGTAGGAAGCATAAGAATATCATGACGGGCCATATCCACAAAACGGGTCTCATACTTAGTCATACTGCCCTATTGGAGACGCTCGAACTGCCGACGATACTCCTCTCTCAGTGTGATATGGAGGAAATTCTCTAGGAAGAGCTGAGATAACTGGTCCAAAGTAAGAGCAGGCGACCCAGCTGGTCTGGTCAACACATAATTCCTCCACCATTTCTTGGCGGAACCCATCATCTGAAATGCAGCAACATCGGCCCCATTGGTGTCCACTATACCCATGTTTCGTAGCACCTTAGGCAGCAGTCAAGATAATCCTAGGGGTCCTCTGAACATGCACCACTGAAGTGAACTGGGATGAGCTTAGTAAACCTGTCCAATCTCCATAAAGCCTCAGAAAACATGGCGGGTCCATCACCAGCATGTGCCGCAACAACTGGCTGAACTACCCTAACTAGGGGGGCTACTGGAGTTTGATACTGGGGAGCCACCTGCTCCGGAGTGTGAGTAGCGGGAGTCTGTGCTTCTCCCCCAGGCTGAGAGACGGCTGGTTCCATATGAAATGTACCGCCCCTGTGCCACACTCTCCATAAGGCCCACCAAACGAACTAGAGCATCCTGAAGCGCCGGGGTGGAGATGAACCCCTCTGGGACCTGAACTGGTCCAACAGGAACAATCTGGGCTGGAACCTCCTCATCAAACTCCACCTAAGGCTACACTGCTGGTTCTGTTGCTCGAGCCCTGGGCTGAGCTATGCCCCTGCCTCGGCCTTGACCTCTGCCCCTCGTAAGAGCTGCCACTGGCTGCTGTCCAGCTGAAGACGTAACACGTGTCCTCGCCATCTGCGAAAGGACAAGAATAGAAGAGTTCAATCAACAATGGTAGAGTAAAATCGCACGACAAAGAAGAATAGAAGTCAAATTGTTCCTAAACTTCATAGCCTCTGGAAGATAAGTACAAACGTCTCCGTACCAATCCCCCAAACTATACTAAGCATGCTCGTGAATCGTGAGACCTATGCAACCTAGTGCTCTGATACTAACTTGCCACGACCCGAAATTCTCACCTTCGGGACCGTGATGGTGCCTAACATTTCACTTGCTAGGCAAGCCAACGTTAGGGAACCGTTAAGCCAATCATTATTCAATTCAGTAAATAAAGTCAATTAAGCCAAAATGAAATAAGTCGAGTGCAGAATAATATAAATACCCATAATATTTACTATAATTCGGATCTAGAGTCACAATTCACGAGCTTCTAGGAATTTCTACAAACAAAGTCTGAAAAAAATACAACTGTTTTAAATGAAAAGAAATAGTAAAGATAGGGGAAAGTAAAAGGTGACTTCAAGGTCTGCGGATGCCAGCAGATCTGCCTCAAGTCTCCAACAAGCCAATCCGAGCTGTTATGCCTCACGATCAGCTAGGACCAATGCCAAAATCTGCATAAGAAGTGCAGAGTGTAGTATGAGCACAACTGACCTCATGTACTCTGTAAGTGTCGGGCCTAGCCTCGGCGAATTAGTGACGAGGTTAAGGTGGGTCACTCACACTACAACCTGTACGCAGTATATAATAAAGACAGAAAAGGAAAAATACAGAATGAATAAGGTAGTCAATTGAAAATAATAGCTACAACCTCAAGAGATAAGCTAGTGACATTCATAATTCTCAATCCTTAGAGTTCAAATGAAAATACCGTAAAACCAACACAGCTCAAAGAAATAGAAACACATAGGTTGTTGTGGCGCGCAACCCGATCCCACTATACAACACATAATCCTCCCTTATTTCACCGTAACAACATCAATATCAATAAATAATATGTATATATATTGCGGCGTGCAACCCGATTCCACCATATCAAAATACCAAATTCTCAATGCACAGTAAAAATTAACAATTCAAATCACGAAAAGCCTTTACGATCCATAAATACCAAACTGAGCCAAAAAAGAGACCTTGTACGACATGGAAATCTACATAAGTAATACTACACAACGATACCAGTCTAGTAATTGACAAGTAGAAGGTGCAAATAAACCAACTTAAGCAAATAGCAGGAAATCATGAGACTATGAAAAGATCTAACATCATTAACATGAGAAGACATCAATTAGCAGGTAGCAGTCAAGCATGGAAAACATTTAGAGCACATAACAGTTAAGACATGGATAGAGATAATTAAGGAAAATCGGAAAGTCAGGGAAAACAGATAAGTCGGCGGCGCATAAGCATTCGTCACCTCGCATATACGCCGCTCACATGAAATTCACATAGCACATAATCCGAGGGTTCCTAATTCCCTCAAGTCAAGTTTAACCACAATACTTACCTCGCTCAAAAGATCACTCAATGCTCAACCAAAGCTTTGCCTTTCAAACAAGTTTCCGAACCAACAATATCTAGAAAATTACCAACCAAACGATTCAAATTAAGCCTTAGGAACTACCCATGATTACAAAGGATTCAATTTAGATCATTATTGAAAAAGTCAACTAAAGTCAACTCCCGGGCCTGCTTGGTCCAAACCCAAAATTCTGACCAAACCCCGATTACCCATTCATCCCTGAGCCCGGTTATGTAATTTGTATTGGAATCTAACCTCAATTTGAGGTCTAAATCTCAAATTTACAAAAATCCCTAATTCTATCCAAACCCCGATTTTCACCATGTAAAATACTAGATTTTAGGTTTAAATCTTAGGAAATGTAGTGAAAGATCGAAAGAAAATGGATTAGAATCACTTACCAATGATTTGGGGAAGAAGAGTTCTTTGAAAATCGCCTCTAGGGGTTTCTTGGTTTGAATATTTGAAGAATGAACAAAAATCCCGTCTAACTCTCATTTTGATCGGTCACAGATGTCGCATTTGCGACCTGGGTTCGCAAAGGCAAAGACCTCCCATCTCTGCTTTCATCGCATTTGCGATGAATGGTTTGCAAATGCGAACTTTGATCTTCCGCAAATGCGACCGTTTGATCTCAATTGCGATCACTAAACCCCCTGTCTTCGCAAATGCGAACTTTGATCTTCCGCAAATGCGACCGTTTGATCGCAATTGCTATCACTAAACCCCTTGTCCCACTTCGCAAATGCGAAGTCTTGTTCGCCAATGCAAACTTGAGGTGTCCTAGCTACTCTTCGCAAATGCGAGGAGTTGCTCGCAAATGCGAACCTAGCAGAGGTCGCAAATGCGAAGCCTGACCTCGCAATTGCGAGGTCTGAGGCCTACACCAGAACTGAAGCACACCAGCAATGTTTCAAAGTCTAAATCCACTTCGTAGCCTATCCGAAACTCACCCGAGCCCTCGGGGCTCTAAACCAAATTTGCGCACAAGTCTAAAAATATCATACGAACTTTCTCGCGCGATCAAATCGCCAAAATAACACCTAGAACTACGAATTTAGCATCAAATCAAAGGAAAATTTTCAAGCAAACTCATTAACTTTTATTTTCACAACGGACGTCCGAATCACGTCAAACCAACTCTGTTTCTCACCAAATTTGAAAGATAAGTCATAAATATAGTAACGGTCCTATACCGAATTCCGGAACCAAAATACGATTTTGATATCAATAAAATCAAAAATTGGTCAAACTTTCAAAGTCATTAAACTTTTAAATTTAAATTTTAACAAAGTGTGATAACTTGGGCTAGGGACTTCCGAATTCGATTCCGGGCATACGCCCAAGTCCAAAATCACGATATGGACCCACTAGGACTGTCAGAACACGAATCCGAGCCCGTTTGCCCAAGACGTTGACCGAAGTCAACTCAAATGAATTTCAAGACAATTTTTTTATATTTTCTCAGTTTTAAACATAAAAGCTTTCCAAAAATAGCACCCGGACTATGCACGCAAATCGAGGAGGACTAATATGAGGTATTTAAAACTTCATAGCTAGATTCTAATACATAAGATAGACCTATCGAGTCATCACAGAGCACTTGCAAGAGCAACATATGTAAATCTCTATAAAGGGACAAAATCCGAAGTTCGAGTTCATGTAATCCATCAGCTCAACAATAAACCAAAATAGCAATATTGGGTGCAATCACCATAAGCCTAACATGTCGGACAACGTTTCGTACAATCAATTATACTTAAGAAGCTACTCGTTTAAAAAAGAAAAAAAGCATTTACGAAAAAATAGTACTGAATTACTATGGAATAAAACAAAAGACTTGTAATATTGGTGATAATTCAAGTGGTGCTCAAAATCGCAGTACTAGAGAAAATATAAATGGATATAGAAAGACTAAGGAGATATCATGCACTGCTTTGTTCTCCATTTTTCATAGGATTATCTTGCACATGAAAGGTTGATGTGGTTGATTAAGACACTAAATTAGTAATTTAAAGATTTTTCCTTCATCTTTTAATTAACTAATGTTAGTACCCGTGCGATGTGCAAATAATTTAACAGAATATTAATTTTATAAAATTATAATTAAATATATAGAGAATATTAATCTTATAAAATTATGATCTTAAGATTGGATTTACTTTTCTTTGTCATAAAAATCATTTGAGCTTTGTTTTTCTCTCATTATGTAATAATCATTTCACTTTGGGCCTACCGATGATTTCCTGAAGGTCTATTATATCTTTACTTACATTTTTATCGACAATAACCTTTTTTTCTTCCTTGTATACAACAATAATTACTCATTCAACTTTGGCTTTCCCTTTGCCTTGTCTAATGGGCACTGTTCACTTTCATTGCTCTAATTTTTCTTTTCATTTTCCCCGTTGGTGTTTACAAAACCAGAAATGAGAAAGACAAAAAAGTTGTTGGTATAAGTGTTTACCTCGAAAATGGTTTTAACAATTAAATAGAATTTGTGGTTCTAAAAATATGTGATTTATTCCAATACTAGTAAATAAGCAAAATATATTAAGTGTAAGTAAGAATAAATGATAACCAAACCAGTGTTGTTAAAGGAATGGGGGCCTCGAGCTCGATAACCTCGGGGTCTCGAGGTTAGTTAATAGCAATAAAGTATGAACAATAAATGGAGAGCAATAAAACTGAAGAATAATCTTGAGCACATTAAACGAGAAAAGTAGAGTAGAATATTCTATAACACTGAATGATGATGTTTACAAATGATTGGAGTCCCCTTTATATAGGAGGGGGAAACACCTTTCTATTTACAGTAAAAAATACTATTGGTAAAACTGTATAACCGCCTAGTACGGATTTGTACGAACCAATCCAGAGATTTACGCCTTGATCTATATGCCCTTAAGAAATTCCCGCTTTTTCTTGAGTGTCATCGAAATTGTACTGCCTCGAGGTAGGCCGTGTCGGGCCTTCGATGTGCTCTCTCTAGGTATGCATTCTGGAATCCGACTCGAACCTTACTTCGAGTCTTCCAAGCTCGGGATCGTAACACAATAGAGACTTCAAAATCGGACTCCTCCGATTTCGGCCGTATACAGATAGTCCCTGCATTTATTAGAGTGGAATGATAAGAAATGATTTGAATTCCCGAGGTCCTTAATGATGATATCATTCGTGTGACGTAGGCGTTAAAATGACCGAAGCGTCACGTCGATTCTCTTCCCCAAAATCATTGAGTGCACGTTAGAGCCGATCAACCATAAGTATCAATGAACAGTCACCGCCTTCCTATATATACCCCCTTTCGTTTCTTATTAGGAACTTTACCACTTTGCAACACCTACTCTATTCTATAAGCTTCCCTTTCACCACCAGTTCCTCCTCTCTATCAGCTCAAAACCTCGCTGGCTTATTCATATTTTCCTTCTTTTTCTAAAGAAACTATGGTCAAACTTCCAAATCAATTCCTCAGAAAGAAGGAACCTCCGCTTCTACTTTTCGTCTGGCCGGTGGTAAACTGCTGGCGCTTAATGAGATCCTACCAAGCAGGTTTTCCTTGAAGAAGGACTTTACAATAAAGAACCCTCCCGAAGTCCCCGTCCGTCGGGAACACGCACCGAGGTACATAAGATCAATCGAGGAAAGACACCTCGAAGCTGTGAGGAGAGAGTGTAAATGGGGGAAGGAGGTCGTTCTACAAATACCCTCTCGCGAAGAGGACATCACGACCTATGTAGATGGGTCCCTTAGCGTGTATACATACCCCTTTACACTAGGTCCCCTCGAACCGCTCGTGCTCGAATTCTGTCAAAGGTATCAAGTTACCCTGGGCCAGACTCATCCGTCCTTCTGGAGGATCATATTAATGATGAGGTTCTTCGTCGAAAAGGCCGGGATCGAGTTCACCCTTATCCACCTCATCCGATTATACCGACCTCAACATTTTTGAGGTTTAATCAAACTCCAACGCCGATCTACCAAGTCCTTCTTCGCCAATAACGACGAAGTGAGGGATCGAGGTTGGATGATCCGGTTCATCCGGGTGAGGACCATCGACGTTATTTCCAAGCAGTTCCTGTCGTTCCCCGAGAAATGGAACTTCGAACGTGAGTAAAATGCTTTGCTTTATTTCTTTTTCATAATTTTTGCTAGACTTCGCATAATTATTCATTTTCCTCTCCCACAACGGTCCTGTGGATGCCTAATGCGGTCCTCGACCTCGAGGACTGGGCTCGCAAACTGGATGCTACTTCAACATACGACAAATGCAAGTGGCGGGACTTGTCGAAGGGCAAGTAGGAAGTGAAACAACACAGTACGTGTTATAATATTTCTTTCCTTAATAAAAATACCTTTATTCATGTGACCTAATTCCACTGTCGCAAGTATTGGTGAGTTCTTTGAGACGAGGTATCCCCCTCTCGGGGCGGAAGAAGGATCCTCGGCTCCCAAGCCAAAGAAGGACAACAAGAGAAAAAGGTCCTCGAAGAGAGAGGACACCCAAAGCAAAGTAAAGCCAGCTCGGGGATGCAAGAAGAATGTTGTCATCAACGAGGATTTTGATTTTGTCACCCGGTCCATGGACGCCGATGACGAGGAGGTGGAGGGTTCGATGTTGGTGACAAGAACCAAAAAATATTTCGAGGCTATTAAGCCTGCTGAACCAAGGTCCCTAGCCTCGAAGAAGGAACTTCACAAGAAAAAAAGGGATGGAGGTCATTTATCACCTGAGGTGGTGACTGCTTCCCAGACTTCGGGAAATACTCTCAAGGGAACGAGCTTTGAAGCTCCTTTGCCTGAAAAGAGCACCTCAGGTGATCTCCCCGAGGCCGTGACAGCAGGTCATTCCTCGTCATTTTTGACTTTCTCTGAGGATACCATTAGGGATGCTCAGAACCTGAACACGCCTGAGCTAGGCGGAGTCCCGAGTGAAAATGATCCCTTCCAGGGTTGCTTTACTGGGTCAATGAGGCCGAACCAATAGACGTGAGCTCAATCTTCGAGTAGGCTCAAAGTCTTTCCTCAATTGTAAGTTTTTAATAGCACTATAATTTTTCCAACGTCATACTTTCTTCTTTTGTCTAATCGATTTTTCCTTTCTGTAGGCCTTCAACAAATTTAAGACTGAATTGTGTCACTGCGAGGCCAAATTGCGTAGATTCTCGAATGAGGAGAAATCCCTCAGGCTTCATTGTGACAAGAAGGAAAAAGAATTGAGGCATCTTCGATCGGATCTGAACAGAGCTCGTGAATACGAGGACAAGCAAGAGAAGCAGGTAACCTTTGTTTTGAAAAAATATGGATTCCCTCTCTCATCTTCGGAGGCTAACACTTCAATGTCTCAGTTGCAGCAAAAGGTAGAAATGCTGGAATGACTTCGGGGAAAGGTCGAATAGGTCGATTCTGAGTGCAATGAATGGAAGGCACGTATGGACATCCTTGCTGCGGCCAAAAGGGATGCACTGGCAAAGGTATCCGCCCTTGAAATCCAACTTCGGAATGCTCAAGAGATCAACTCAGTTCAGACGGGTAGGATAGCCGAGATCGAGGCTGGTCTTGCGAAGGCCAAGGCCGAAGTTATAGAAGCTGAAGCCATAGAAATACAATCCAAGGCCGATAAGACGGTAACCATCTATTTGAAGGATGTTGCTGATGCTCAGATGGAGTTGAGGGGGGCCTCCGATCGGGAGGAAAGAAGCAACGATTATGTCCGATGCCGATTCCGGAGGGAGGCCCTCGAAGAGATCCATGCTAAGGGCTTCGGTCTCTTCGGGGAGATAGAGCAAGCCAAGGCAGACGAGGCTGATACCAAATTCGTCCTTTCCTCTGATGACGAAGTTGATGTTGAAGATGATGAAGAGGAGGATGACGAGGAGGCTTCCGGGGAAGAGGCTGGTCCCGAGGGGGTTGATGGGGATGAAGTCCCCGAGGGGGAAAAGACCCCCGAAGATCAGGTTGTCGAAGGTCAAACTACCGAAGATGTAGTCCCCGTGGGTGCTGCCTCCGAGCAGGCGACCCCAACAATAGACTAGGCCTCCTTTAATTTCTTTATTTTGTGTAAGGGCTCTATGTGGGAGATTTTGTAAACATACTTTTGTACCATCATCTGAATATAAAGAATCTTTTGTTTCATCTTTGCATTGTGTTAATTTTCGTCTTGCCTTTGCCTTTGCAATGGGATTTGGTGTTGTTGACGATCAGTCCGATATATTGGACTTAGAATATAATACCTTTAGGTTTCATGTTCGATCAACAATCGATAATAGGTGACCACTTAGGGTCTGATCTTTGAGCTAAGCTTTAGCTCGGGACTTTCGAGTCCGAACTGGGAAAGGTCTCGAGCATGGTGTGCTTCGACCTTTAAGTTCTTTAAGTATTGTCCCTTAGTCTTTAAAACATCGGCCCTTAGGCCCTTTTAAGTTGGCCCTTAGGCTCTTATATATCGGCCCTTAGGCTCTTACATATAAGCCCTTAGGCTCTTTTTATATTGGGCCAATTCGACCTCTAAATGGCTACAATTTTCCCTCTTTCCGGCTAAAGACTTAGTAAAAATTTTGTTATGCCCTGGCATGTTTTTATATTCGTTCAATTTTTCGACGGTTTGACTGTTTGGAGCCTGGTTTGCAAGTCGATGTGCAACGATAATCAGGAACCTTTTGAGGTTTTCTCGAAGGCTGATATTTTCGAAGCCTTCTCATCCCCCGGTGCTGATTTTATCGAATCCCCTTTGCTTTTGCCGATGGTAGCCTGATTTAACCAATTTTTTTGAAGTATTCATAGGCCTGTAGTTTTATGGTGGAAGTCGGACGTCTCTGAGCAGCGTTATTTAGGCTGTATCCTTTAGTCCCTGAGTGAGATGGCATTGGCCTTAATATCGAGGGGATGCCTTTTTTAAGGTCGAATATGCCTCATTGAGGTCTTATGAGTTTGAGTGTGCCTTATTGAGGTCTTATAAGTTTGAGTGTGCCTCATTGAGGTCTTATAAGTTCGAGTATTTGATGACTCGACGTGTTGACTGTCGATGACAGTCCCCGAGTATTCGGGTGTATTTGGCCCTTGAGCCGTTAAATGTGAAAATAGTAGACTTCTTTGAGGCACAAAGTGTTTTGATATAATAAGAATGCTTCTTTGAGTAATTGACACACGTGTACATGTTTTTTCCATCGGGGGCTCGACTATTCTATACGGACACGATTCATTTGACCGTTTGGCCCGTTACAACATTCTCCTATCGAGGTCCTCCTTGACATGACTTGTTTTCTTCAAAAATGTAACCTCCGAGGGTGATGCTCCCCAGTATTTGAGGTTGATTGAAAAGAGGCCTCGAATACTTGTTGAGTTTTCCTTAGGTAGCATATAGGTGTTGCCTCGTTAAAAACCTTGCCAGTAAAACCCATTTGGATAAAACCCGATCTAAGGGAAAAAGAGTGCAACACATGCTTTAAAACCCAAGGTATTCGAGCTGAAGGGTGATCCGATATCTCCAATCGAACACTTGTAAAAACCTTTCTTCCCCGTGCTTGACTTCGACGTTGTTCGATATGCCCATAGTACCTCGGGTAGTAATTCTCTCCATTTCCCCTTAGCATCATCTAACCTCTTCTTTATGTTTCTGATGATGGTCTTGTTTGTGGACTCGGCCTGATCATTTGCACTTTGGTGATAATGCGTTGATAGGATCCTTTTGATTTTACGATCCTCGAGGAATTTCATCACTTTGCTGCCGATGAACTGCTTCCCATTATCGCATGTTATCTCGAAGGGTATCCCGAACCGGCATATGATGTGGTCCCATATGAAGTTGATGACTTCTTTTTCTCTTATCTTTTCGAAGGCCTGCGCTTCTACCCATTTTGAGAAGTAGTCAGTCATAAATAAGATAAATCTAGCTTTACCTGGCGCCGTTGGTAGGGGGCCGACGATGTCCATTCCTCATTTCATGAATGGCCACGGGGATGGGACCGAGTGTAGTTGTTCACCCGGTTGATGAATCATCGGTGCAAATCTTTGGCATTTATCACATCTTCGAACGAACTCCTTGGTGTCCTTTTCCATGCTATCCCAGTAATACTCCGCTCTGATCACCTTGCGAACCAAAGAATCGGCACCAGAATGATTCCCACACGTGCCTTCGTTGATTTCTCGTAGCACATAATCAGTGTCCCCCGGTCCCAAGCATACTGCCAATGGTCCATCGAAGGTCCTTCTATATAATGTTCTATTTTCATCGAGTGAAAATCGAGCTGCTTTGGATCAGAGGGCCCTCGATTCTTTAGGGTCCGAGGGGAGCTTCCCATGTTTCAAGTATTCGATATACTTATTTCTCCAATCCCATGTTAGACTTGTTGAGTTAATTTCTACATGACCTTCTTCGATCACCGACCTTGATAGTTGTACGACAGTCCCCGGGACTATGTCATCTTCTTCAACAGACGACCCCAATTTTGCGAGTGCATCGGCCTCACTATTATGTTCTCGGGGTATGTGGACCAGGGTACACTCTTTGAAGCGATGCAATGTCACTTGAAGCTTGTCTTAGTATCTTTGCACCTATCTTCTCGAACCTCGAAGCTTCCATTTACTTGGTTTACTACCAAAAGAGAGTCACATTTTGCCTCGATGACCTCTGCTCCCAGGACTTTGGCTAGTTCGAGACCTGCAATCATGGCCTCGTACTCGGCCTCATTGTTAGTCAATTTCAAAGTTTTTATAGATTGTCTAATGGTGCTGTCCGTAGGCGATTTCAAAACAATACCAAGCCCGGACCCTTTCACATTCTAGGCACCGTCTGTGAAGAGGGTCCATACCCCCGATGATGTACCCATTTTTAGCAAGAGTTGCTTTTCTACTTCGGGTACGAGGGCAGGTGTGAAATCAGCCACGAAGTCTGCCAAAATTTGTGGCTTGATAGCAGTTCGGGGTTGATACTCGATATCATATCCTCCGAGTTCGATGGCCCATTTGGCCAATCGGCCCGATAATTTGGGCTTATGCTAAATGTTTCGAAGTGGATATGTAGTTAATACACATATAGGATGGCATCGAAAATATGGTTTCAACTTCCTAGATGCACTTATTAATGCAAGGGCTAATTTTTCTAAATGCGGATAACTGGTTTCAGTATCGCCTAGGGTCCAACTTACATAATAGATAGGAAATTGCGTACCTTGCTCTTCTTGAACCAATACGCCACTTACCGCCACCTCGAACACGGCTAGATACAAGTATAGTGTTTCATCTTCTTTCGGGGTATGAAGCAAGGGCGAGCTCGAGAGATACCATTTTAATTCTTCCAAGGCTTGTTGACACTCCGGAGTCAATGCAAAGTTGTTTTTCTTCTTGAGTAGGGATAAGAAATAATGGCTCCGATATGAAGACCTCGAGATAAACCGACCTAGGGCAGCTATCCTTCCGGTTAGCCGTTGTATGACTTTCACATTGCTTACGACGGTGATTTCTTTGATGGCCTTGATTTTATCGGGGTTGATCTCGATCCCCCTGTTCGCCACCATGAAACCTAAGAACTTGCCCGAGCCGACTCTGAAAGCGCACTTCTCGGGATTGAGTTTCATGTTGTACTTTCTTAAGATATTGAACGTTACCTGCAAATGGGTCAAATGGTCCTCTGCACACAGGGACTTAACTAGCATGTCATCAATGTAAACTTCCATAGATTTTCCTATTTGATGTTCGAACATCTTATTAAATAGGTGTTGATATGTTGCTCCTGCATTTTTTTAGCGCGAAGGGTATTACATTATAGCAAAATGTACCATACTTCGTGATAAATAAAGTCTTTTCCTGGTCCCCCGGGTTCATTTGAATTTGATTGTACTCGAAGTAGGATTCGAGAAAAGTAAGGATCTTGTGGCCAGCCGTGGCATAAATCAATCAATCAATCGATGTTGGGCAGTGGTAAAGAATCTTTAGGGCATGCTTTGTTCAAATCCTTGTAGTCTACACACATTCTAAGTTTATTCCCTTTTTTGGGGACTACCACTACGTTAGCTAGCCATTCGGGGTATTTTACTTCCCTAATGGATCCGATTTGAGAAGTTTGGTTACCTTATATTTGATGAACGAATGCTTTACCTAGAACTGAGGTCTCCGTTTTGCTCCACCGGTTTGAACCTAGGGTCGAAACTTAGTCGATGGGTGGTTATCTATGGTGGGATCCCTGTCATATCTAAGTGGGACCAATCAAAGAAATCAATGTTATCAGTAAGAAATTGAATAAGTTTTTTCCTGAGTTCGGGGGTTAATCCCGTTCCCAGGTATACCTTTCGTTTCGAAAGATGCTCGATCAATGTGGCTTGCTCGAGTTCTTCGACTGTGGACTTTGTTGCATCTAATTCCTCGGGGGCAACGAAGGCTCAAGGGATTAGGAAATCTTCTTCTTCGTCCTCAACCACTTGTTCATCGATCACCTGTCCCTCGGGCTCAACCGAGGGTATGGGTTGTGATTGCTATTTTGCTACCTACTTGTCCTTCGACTTTTTCTATGAGGATGGTGTCGACACTGGTGCCAAGTCGTGCACTTCGAACATCTCTTTGGTTGCATGCTACTCTCCATATACTGTTTTCACGCCATCCTTTTTTGATGAAGGTTTGATGGCACTGCTCTCATGCTATGGATCCATGGTCTTCCAAGAAAAGCATTGTACCTCATGTCACCTTCGATGACATGAAACTTGGTGTCTTTCATGGTTCCGGCACGTTGACAGGGAGGATGATTTCTCCCTTCGTCGTTTCACTTGCCATGTTGAAGCCATTCAAGACTCAAGATGCTGGTATGATTTAGTCGAGCAACCCGAGTTGTTCCACGACTCTTGACCTGATTATGTTGGCTGGACTACTTGGATCCACGAGAACACGTTTAACTTGAACTTTATTTAAAAGGATAAAGATTACCAGTGCATCGTTGTGAGGCTGAGATAAGGCCTCAATGTCTTCCTCGCTGAATGTGAGGGTATCCTCGGGTATGTAGTCCCGGGATCGCTTCTCCCTGGAGATAGATACTTTGGTACGCTTGTATATGGGTCCCTGTGGGACGTCGACTCCGCTGATAATCATGTGGATGACATGTTGGGGATCTTCTGATACGTTTTTCCTATTTGCGTCTCATTCTCGAAATTGGTTCTTGGCACAGTCGCTGAGGAATTCTCGAAGGTTCCCCTCGTTGAACAATCTAGCTACCTCCTCTCTAAGCTTCCTGCATTCCTCGGTCCTATGACCATGAGCACTATGGTACTTACACATCAAGTTGGGGTTCCTCTGAGAAGGATTTGTCTGAATGGGCTTGGTCCATCTGGTGTCTCTAATCTTGCCAATGGCTGATACGATGGCTGAGGCATCGATACTGAAGTGTATTCTGATAATCGTGGTGCCTCCACCGGTCCCGAGTGCCTATCGAACCCGATCTTACTCATGAGTCCTTGGGAACTCTGACCTCGATCTACTCTTCGATCATTTCGAGGTATGTTGCGCCTCGAAGTGTTCCTTCTGTCTTCGATGTATGGATGATATATTTCCTTGTTCATCCTTCGCTCCCTTTTTGCACTTCTCGATTCCTTTGCTAGTAGCCTGCTTGGATAAACTGATCCTGAGGGGGGCTCCCAACTGGTCGTCCTCGACCCTAATTTTCGACTGGTACCTGTTATGCACATCCGCCCATGTTACGGCGGGATACTCGATCAAGTTCTACTTCAGTTGCCTCGAAGCTATTGAGATTCATTCATTCAGCCCCTGAGTGAATACTTGTACAACCTAGTCATCGGAGACTGGTGGCAACTCCATCCGTTCCTAATGGAACTGGGATACAAATTCCCTCAGTATCTCGTTCTCCTTTTGCTTGATTTTGAACACATCAGACTTCCTTGTAGCAACCTTTATGGCACTAACATGTGCCTTTACAAACGAGTCTGCCAACATGGAAAACAAATCAATAGAGTTTGGGGGCAGGTTATGGTACCACATCATGGCCCCCTTGGACAATGTTTCTCCAAACTTCTTCAATAGAACCGACTCGATCTCGTCGTCTTTCAAATCATTCCCCTTTATACCACAAGTGTATGTGGTGATGTGCTCGTTGGTATCGGTGGTCCCGTTGTATTTTGGGATATCTGGCATCTGGAACTTCTTTGGAATGGGCTTCGGAGCTGCACTCGGTGGGAATGGTTTTTGAACAAACTTCTTCGAATCCAACCTAGGGCTGTGCACGGATCGGATTGGATCGGATTTAGCACATTTCGGATTCGGATTTCGGATTTCGGATTCTAGAAAATGCAATCCGAATCCGATCCGAATTATATCGGATCGGATTCGGATTTTAAAGTTTGGATCGGATCGGATTTCGGATCGTAAATACCTCAATGTTGCAAACTAATATGTATATTTTCTTTGTAAAAGAGGCAATGCATTAAGAAAAATTCATGTTTATACAATTATGAGAGTACTATGGTGCCAATATAGCTAACTCTAGCAATTGTAAAGGTAATAACTTGGAGGAAGATGTAAAGAAAGTACTGACTATCCGAAATTAAAGTATAGTATTTATACATTGCCTAATAATTTCGGATTTCGGATCGGATCGGATTAAAATATACCAATCCGAATCCGATCCGAAATCCGAAATTTTTATAAACACAATCCAAAATCCGGTCCAATCCAAAATCCGAAATCCGAAATTGAATGGATCGGTTCGGATTTCGGATATCCGATCCAAATGAACAGCCCTAATCCAACCCATTCAAAACCAAAGGTGCCCCTGGTATCTGGTCGACCCTCGAGTTGTAGGTTTCCACTTTCTTATAGTTGTCCTATATATTCTTTTCTCTCGACTCGACCCTTTTAGTGAGTTCCTCGAGCATCCTTATGATGGTAGGGTCAGTTCCTGACCCATTATTGCTTGATTTTTCTGGAGCTGGCTCAACTCGAGGAGCTGTTTCTGGTCCTGCTATGCTCGGAGTATTTTGCTGACTCTGTAACTGAGCGATAGCAACTTGTTGTGCTTGCAACATTTCAAATATTACTTGTAGGCTGACTTCTCTTTCTTCTCGAACATGTGTCCTTTGTGCGTCAGTTTGGTCCCCTCCGCGTACACTTCCTTCAATATCAGTGCCCAAGTTGACGTGTAAAGCAATGTGTGAACCAACATCTACTAGGTTTGGTGATGGTGCTACCCCAGGGTTAAGCGGCGGCACACCGGTCCCTGAAGCTGTTGCACTATTTTCTCCATGAAATCCAACGCCGTTGTTTCCGTACTCGGATGCGTTTGTAGTGTTAGACATTTTTTAGCCTGAAATCAAAGAATCTTTGACAAGAAAAAGTGTGAAGAATAACGTGTGTTATCAGAAAACTAGCACCAAAATAATCACTATTATATTTAGCCCCACGGTTGTTTAACCAAAGAATCAGATTCTTTGACCAAAGCTAATTTTAGGATAAGCGCGGGTTTCTGATAACCAAAGAAATGATGGTAATTATGAATAAGTAAGTAAATAGAAAATACTAAGATGTACAGAAAGTAAAGTGTATTATGATTGTCGTTTGAATGCCCCTTACAAGTTATATTTTCTTCCCTTATATAGGGAGTTTCTTAATATAACGTCTACCTTTCACAATGATCACTCATTAATGATTAATTATGACATCAATGTAACATTACAAAGAATAACCGTAACTATTATGTGAAGGTTGTGTAACGTGTGAATCATTAATTAAAGATCTTTGAATCTGCCCGTAGCTCTGTCCGGATTCATTTTGACCGTGTATCTTCCTTGTCTCAATCAGGTTGGGTCTCCCGTAGCTAATTACCTCGTAAGTATATTGCGTCGTGCCTCTTTGACCCGCACTTCTTTATAGAAAACCTGTCCAGTTGTCATATTTTCCTTGCTCCACGTAGCTGACTGAGTCATCAAGAATTATCATACGTGTGAATCTCTTTTTTACCAATACAGATAGTCCCCCCACTTACCATTTATTTATCGATTAATATTTGGTAAGTGGATACGCATTTATGGCGGGAATATTTTGCCGCCGCTTCACTCGAAATATTGTATTCTTCTCTGAACGTAGGCGTCGCTTGTCACTTCTATTTAATGCATAAGCCACGTGTCATCTCCAGATTGGTTCTGCAATTCATCGGAACCTTTTAGGGATTTTTGCGGCTGCATCAGTCACGAAGTGACACCTTCAATTATGAATTTCACATCATTATTTTTTCCATTTTTGACGGTTGTCTTCGAGTATAAATACCTCTTTTCCTTTCTTTACTTTCATGAAAAACTTCTAACTTTCATTCTTTATTTGTAAAGAACTTTTTCCTTGTCTTTGTAAATATGTATTTTCGAACCAACCTAAGGGAGTGATAAATGTTGAGGATTTGACTCCCTCTTCTGCTCCGACGCGGAGCCGGAGAGGTAGTAGGTTGAGGAGTTTAGATTCTACTCCTTCAAGAGGTTTTTCCTCTTCCCAAATTACTTCTCCTCCTTCTTCAAGGTCTTTAACTTCTTCGAGAGCTAGGGCTTCTAGATCTTCTTCTAGAGGTAGAGAACATCACGAATCTTTACGCGAACCCCGAGTCGATGAAATCATTCCTGATGAGTTTACCTTCGCTAGGGATAATCAGGCCCTTAGAGATCAGTCGTCATCTCTTGATAGTGCTGATAGGTACCCTACTCTGATCACTGAAGGTTTAATTCCTCTTATTCGTAGGGACTGTTTTTGGAAGTCCGATTTTCCTGTAACCGTTCCAAATGGAAACCAAAGAATAACGTCACACAAGATGGGATGTTCTTTTGTTTACACTTACCCCTTTACATTAGGGTTAAGCCTCTCATCGACCCAGTTATCATTGAGTTCTGTCGGTTTTTCAAAATTTGCTTGGGACAAGTCAGTCCTATTATATGGCGAGTCGTTGCATGTCTTATATGTCTGTCTACTTTAGATTCGGTCCCCTTCACCTTTAATCATCTCATTCACCTTTATTATCCAATGTTGTTCCGTCAAGGAATTTTTACCCTGGCTGCTAGGAGTAAAAGAGTGTTGGTGACTTCAGACGATGATAAGGATCGAGGTTGGTACCTTCGGTATGTTGCTGTGCCTACTGCTGGTTTAGTAGGTGAAGAAAATCTCCCCTTCCCTGAGAAGTGGAATCGTGCATGTGAGTACATTTTAGCTCACATTCCTTGCTTTTTGCTTTAGATGTTTTATTAACACCGTAGTTGTTTCTTCTTTTTACAGCAATCATGGGTACTGTCGAGAATGTCTCTGGTATCCGAGATTGGGTAGGAAAGCTTTTGTTGACTGCTCCATTGGAAGAAAGATCATGGAAGTACTTCTCCGGGAAGTACGGTTGGAAAGTTAAAACTCACGATAAGTAAAGCTTTTATTTCTGCTTCTTTCCTTGCTCGAACCTCTTCTATTTTGTTTTATCCCTTTTCTTTTGATAGGGTTTCCTGCTCGTGGAGTGTCTGCTGCTTCTGTTTCCAAATTGTCCCTGGCTCAGGCCCAGAAAATTATTCCAGGCTCTTCTGCTTCAAAGAGAAAGGCTGGTGGGTCAAGGACCTCGGAAGAAGAAGATGAAGAAGAGGGCTCTTTAGTCCACATGTCACGCAGAAGGAGGGTGATCTCAGACGACGAGTTTACACCTGTGGTTGTGCCTTCCGTGCCTGAAGTTGGACTTTCTGCCTCCGAAGACGCTACCCCCTCTCCCGTGCGTGATTCTGTAGATCATTTGTTCTGTGAAGGTTTTGGTCCCGTTGGTGATGAGGCTCCCTTGGCTGTTTTTCCCCTTCTTTTAGAGAACCCCCCTCAACTGCTCCAGTCATTTCTTTTGCTCCCGTGGCTATTCCTGCTCCTATTGTGGATCTTGCTCCCGTGGCTTTTTCTGCTCCTCAGACCTCCTTGCCCGTGGCTTCTACATCTCTACCTGCTTCCGTGCCTTCTATTAGAGAAGTAGGGTCTTCCAACAGGGAGATGAGGCAGGTGTTGATAGAAGTTACAACTGATGGTAGTCTCTTTAAAAAGTCTGGCCAGCCTGATGTGTGACTGAAACCATTGATAGGCCCGACAAAGAGAGCCAAGCTAGATAGCCACAGTTCCCTTACATGGGCTAATGAGATCGTGCATACTTCTTTAAAGGTAGAGTGCATTTTCTTGTATTTAATTCTTGTACATGTATTTATCGTATCTAATTGGTTTTTTTTTTGTAGATCAATCTTATAGGCACGGAGCTTATGAAGAAGGTTTCTAACTCGGAGCAGGAAGTGAAGGAGTGGCATGCTGAAGCAGATAACTGGAAGGGGCAGTATGAAAGTTTAAGGCTCGACATGGAGGCCTTAGAAAAAGAAAAATGTACCTTGGAGCAGCAGGTGAGACTCATGATGACGGAGTTGGCTGTGGAGAAGGCTTCTTCTGATCAAGCAGGCAAGGATAAGAACATCCTTGAGTCCTCGTTTGCTGAGCAGTTGTCTCGTGCCTCACAAGATATCAGAAGATTGAAGGCCTTGCTAGACCAAAACGAGGAGTATTCAGGCAAGCTTGTGCAATCACTTTCCCAGACCAAGGAGGATCTCCGCAACTCCTTAGAGAAAATTCAATTCCTGGAAAGGTCTCTCGCTCCTTTAAGGGCCTCCAATGATGCTGCCGTGACTGAAAGGGACGAGTTAAGAGCTGAGGTTATGCTATCGGAGAAGGATTACGAAGCTCTTGAAGATAGGACAACTGTCGATGTTAGTTGGGCGTACATGAACTCTCGCCTCGACACATTGACTGAAATGAGCTGAGAGGATTTCGACCTTAATGCTGAAATTGCAAAAATCAAGGAAGCCATGGAGAAGGCTCAACAAGGTCAGAATCTCTCTTCCCCTGAAGGTGAGGCTCCTGTTGTTCAGGTCTCCTCGTCCCAAGCTGCTCCTGTTGTCTTTGCTAGTGAAGTCAACCTCCCTCTTGACAAAGTTTAAGAAATTGGTTCCTCCTTTTTTTTTGTCTCAATTGGTGGTTAACCCCCTGCCCCATCGGGGGTAAATTTGGATCTCTTAAAGTCCCCAAATGACAACTTAGGGATGCCTCAATGTATATAAACTATATATGGATAAGTATTTAGTTTCTACTTGGCCGTTTTAATATATTAATGCAAGTATGACTTTTGTTTTGAGTTTCTGTTTCACTCTTTAAGTCTTTTGCACGTTTTATTTTCGAGGTTTTAGTTTTACCTCTAAGTGTTGCATATAAAATGCTTTAAATTGTCCATACCTTTTCGTAGTAGGTACGATTTTGTGAAAAAGGGCCCTTTTTTGATCAAAAATTTAATGAAGAAGGCGTCTCAACTTCATAATGGTGTTATAATGCAATAGAGAGATAGGAATTTTTCACATGTTTAAGAATGTTTCTGAAGAAAGTTTTTGTGTTTGAACTTTCACATCATTTTACATGTGTTTGATTATTGTCTAAAACTCATGTTGCAACTGTTTTCTTTTAACAAATTTGATACACACTTGTATTTCGTAACTGTTTTTCTTATGCAACTTAATACAAGAGAATAACTGTTTTTCGTTTGTAACAGTTTTTATAAAGGTAAGGGTTGTCACCCGTAACTGTTATTATTGATAACAGTTTTCAATAATCACGAGGGAAATGTTTTTTCATCCGTAACTGTTTTATTTGATAACAGTTTTTCACTTAAGTACAAGGATTTTGATCTTTCATCCGTAACTGTTTTATTTGATAACAGTTTTCTATATGATTACAAAGATTTCGTAATTGTTTTTAGTTACAACAGTTTTCTGAATGAGTACAAAGATGTGCATTCCTTCCCCGTAACTAATATTTTGCCTTTTAACCTGAACATTTGTCTACATTTATGAACTATATTCGAAGGTTTCTGAATCAGGCTTTTGACTTTTTGAGTCTTTGGCTCTTTCGATTTTGCTCGTATCACTTGACTTTTTGGGTAGATGGATCTTCAGGCTCGAGTTTTGACTTTTTGATAGTCTTCTTTGCTTTGTCTTTGCCTTCCATATTGTATAGTCCCCCAAGTGTTTGATCTTTGAAGAATGAAATCTCGAGCACTTGACTAATCCTTCCTTGTGGTCCTTTTCTTGAAAAGGAAAAACATACGGGACTCGAAGGTATATATGTTTTAGATGATGACTGCTTAACCCTTTAAAACGTCCATCAGTAAGTGTAACTCTAGATCGGGAATTCAGTTACTTCCTCGCGTCTTTGCAAGTCTAATATCATCATCTGGTGATGGGTTAGCCTTTTTGCCTATCATCTAAAACGGTTAGTAAACTTTTAACTGTACAAATATGAAATCGAACATAGTGATACCTGGACGGGGGTATTCCTTTTCCTTAGAAGTAATACTTCTTCAAATGTATGGCATTCCAGCTTGTCGGTAAGATCCTGCCGTCCATAGCTTCCAGCTCATAAGCGCCTTTCCCAGCGATGCCTCGGACTTTGTAGGGTCCTTCCCAATTGGGATTTAATTTTCCCGCACCAGCTTCTTTTGTTGATTGAAATACTTTTTTGAGGACGAAGTCCCCAATCTTGAAGTATCTAAGGTGAGCTTTTTGGCTCTAATAACGCTCTATGATTTGTTTTTGAGCTGCCATACGTATCAGCGCGGCTTCTCTTCTTTGTTCGAGCTAGTCCAGATTGGTCCTCAACTCGTCGTTGTTTGTATCTTCAGTGGTTGTTGTAAACCTTATGCTTGGTTTGCCAATATCCACCGGTATTAAGGCTTCTGAGCCATAGAAAAGTGCGAATGGAGTCTCTCCCGTGGCTATTTTTGAAGTTGTTCAGTAAGACCATAGTGCTGCTTGTAATTCATCAAGCCAATTTCCCTTGGCTTCCTCTAACCGTTTCTTTAGGTTGTTGTTGATGACTTTGTTCCTTGATTCAACTTGCCCATTAGCCACGGGATGATACGGCGTTGAAGTAATCCGTTTGATTTGCTAGCTTTCGAAGAATTCTGTGATTTGTGAGCCTATGAATTGTGGTCCATTATCACATACGATCTCCTTTGGTATTCCAAAATGGCATATTATATTTCAGCATAAGAAGCTTTTAACTTCTTTTTCTCGCACCTGTTTGAAAGCTTCCGCCTCTACCCATTTTGTAAAATAGTTGGTTAGTACAAGTAAGAACCGTACCTTTCCTTTAGCTGCAGGAAGAGGTCCCACTATATTCATGCCCCACTTCATGAACGACCATGGTGGTATTATTGGGTGCAGTAGTTCTGCTGGTTTATGCATGTTGTTAGCAAATCGTTTGCATTTGTCGCATTTGGATACAAAGCCCTCAGCTTCTTCTTCCATCTTAGGCCAATAATACCCAGCTCTGATTAGAGTTTTGACTAAGGATCTAGCTCCTGCGTGATTTCCACAGTGTCCTTTGTGGACTTCTCTCATCACGAACTCCGATTGGTTAGGTCCGAGGCATTTTGCTATTGGACCTCCGAACATCTTGCGATATAAAGAATTGAGAATGAGGCAGTACTGTGCAGCTTTTCGGCGAAGTGCTTGAACCGCTTTTTTGTCTTCAGGTACGGTGCCATTCTGCAAGAAATTTAAAATTTCGTTTCTCCATGTTAAATTGTTAAAAGTTACCTCATTCTTATCTTGATCTATTGTTGAATGGAACAGATTGACGGCAATTGTATTGTCTTCATTTGTTACTTCTGTAACTGCTGCGAGGTTAGCCAATGCATCTACTTCTGCAGTTTCTTCTCTAGGTTGTATTGGTAAAAAAGAGTCTTACACGTAAGATGATTCCTGACAACTCAGCCAGCTACGTGGACCAAGGAAAACATAACAGCTGGATATGACTCTGTAAAGAGGTACGGAACAAAGAGGCACGGTTCAATAAGCCTTTGAGTTCATCAGCCACGGGAAACTCAACTTAATTAAGACAGGGAAGAGACACGGTCAGAGTGAATTCGGACAGAGCTACAGGCAGATTCGGGGATCCTCAATTAATGACCTATATGTTATGTAACCTACATGCAACAGTTATAGTTACCCTTTTTAATGCCTCATTAATGTAATAATTATCCATTAATGAGCGATCATTGCAAGAATCAAACGTTATTTTAAGAAACCCCCTATATAAAGGAAGGGAAGATAACTTGTAAAGATCATCTGAGAATTTCTAATACTACGCACTTTACTTTGCAGCGTGTCATTATTACTTTCAATTTATTTTCTTTTATCATTTCCTTGATTATCAGTAACCCGCGTTTATCCTAAATATAGCTTTGGTCAATGGATCTAATTCTTTGGTTAAACAAATTGGTTCCGTTACCGGGAATCTGATAATCTTTGTTCACTTTTCCATTGATATCCTATAAACTATGTCAAACTCCAACGACAACAACCAGCAGAGGAATGGAACCCCAGTTCCATCACCTCAAAGAACCCCTCGTGGTTCAAGGGAACCATCCCCAGAAAGATCTGATAACAACCACAATAGTAATGAGCAAACGGTAGAACAAGATCGAATAAAGCAAATGATTGCAGAGTATGTGGGACAAGCTTTGCAAGAATTTGCAAGGGGATTACCAATAGCACCACCTGCATCGCTGACACCACCTCCAAACAATATAGTCAGCGGGGAAAGTCCTCAATCTGGATTGATAAACTCGGCAAGGGGTGACACTCCTAATGAATCTCTCGAAGCAAGACCAGATTCATTTATAAAAGCACACTCTGGTGCACAAAATGTTGAGAAGAGAATGGAAGACATATTCAAAATAAAGCAAGGAGACACGGAACTACTCCGCGAATTTGTAGACAGATTCCAGCGAGAAAGAATGCAATTACCCAAGGTGCCTGATAATTGGGCAGCCATGGCATTTGCAGGCAACCTAAACGATAAAAGCTCGGAAGCCACGAGAAGATTCAAAGAAAGTCTAAGAGAATTCCCAGCTACAACGTGGAATGATGTATATAACAGGTATAGCACTAAACTTAGAATAGAAGAAGATATCATTGCTCGTTCGAGAGATGAAGATCATTCCAGAGCTAGACGTCCTGAATCAGACATGAGATCAGGTAAAAACAGGTACGATCCTTACTTAGGACCATCGGGACATGAAATTCGTCCCAGGTTCAAAAACACTAGGTCAGACTATAGACCACCAGGAAGAAACGTGGGCTCATCCTCATCCAGATTCAGAAAGGATCGAGATGAACGACCTAGAGGTAATTCCCGAATTGGGGATCATAACTTTAATGTAAGTACTCCTGAACTTGTCTCAATATTAAGAAATATGGGAGATAAGGTTAAATGGCCCAAAGAGATGCGATCAAACCCAAATAAAAGGAACCCAGATTTCAGGTGTGAGTTCCATAACGATCATGGGCACAGGACTGCGGATTGCAGATTTTTACAAGGTGAAATAGAACATTAATTGAAACAGGGCTATTTAACAGAATTTTTTAGTGATAAAGGTAAACAGGCATATATGAAGAACATGCAGGAGCCCCCAAAGCCTCCCTCTCCAAAGCGAACCGTCAATGTGATACATGGAGGAGAGGAAGTGTGATTATGGGAAGGCCTTGGATACATGACATAAAGCAGTACCATCCACCTTACATCAGGTAATCAAATTCCCCTCAGAATGGGGAATCAGACAAATTAGAGGTGATCAACAGACCTCCAGAAATATAAATTCCGTGGCACTTTATAACAAAAAAGGGACGGAAGAACCAGAAGATAGAGAAATCTTTCAAGCAGATGTCACCGGCCAAACAGGTACGGAAAAAACTACTAACCAAACAGGTACGAAAGAAGTAAATGTTCAAACAGGTACGGGAGGAGATACCTACGAGAAGATGGATCCAGTCACCACGGGAGATGCATCGGACCATATAGATATGGACTCTAGACCGGACGTCATTCATGAACCAGAGGAAGATGAACACATCAAAACAACTACGGAAGAGCTTGAAGTTGTTCCATTGTTTGAACAAAAAACTGACAGAAGGTGTATGTAGGCACGAGGCTGAGCCCCGATCAAAAAGGCACGTTAATTGATTATTTAAAAGCTAACGCAGATTGCTTTGCATGGTCCCTTTCAGATATGACAGGTATTTCACCCGAAGTGATGACCCACAAACTAAATGAAGATCCATCCTTCGTACCTGTTAAACAGAAAAAAAGAAAGCAAGGACCATTCAAGAATCAAGTAATTGACGAAGAGGTACAAAAACTCTTGAAAATTGGTTTGATACGAGAGGTAACATACCCTAACTGGTTAGCTAACACTGTGGTGGTACCTCAAAAGAATGGCAAATGGAGGGTATGTGTAGATTATACTGATTTAAATAAAGCATGCCCCAAAGATTCGTTCCCATTACCGCATATAGATCAAATGATTGATGCTACCGCATGTCATGAATTATTAAGCTTTTTAGATGCATATTCTGGTTATAATCAGATTAAAATGGATCCCTCGGACGAAGAAAAAACCTCCTTCATTACGAACAGGGGGACTTACTGCTATAAAGTCATGTCTTTTGGCTTAAAAAATGTCGGAGCAACCTATCAAAGGCTAGTAACTAAAATGTTCCAAGAACATCTGGGAAAAATGATGGAAGTTTACATTGATGATATGTTGGTAAAATCAACACGGGCGGAAGACCATTTCCAGCATCTTTCTATTACTTTTGACATTTTACGCAGGTATAACATGAAGTTGAACCCGGAAAAATGCGCTTTTGGAGTACAATCAGGTAAATTTTTGGGTTTCCTTGTATCAAACAGAGGAATAGAGGTAAATCCCGCTCAAATTAAAGCTATAGAAGAAATACCTGATATACTAACAAACAAAAAAGAAGTTCAAAGACTGACAGGAAGAATAACGGCTTTGGGAAGATTTATTTCCAGGTCTCCCGAAAAAAGTTTTAAATTCTTTTCAGTTCTCAAAAAGCAAAATCAGTTCGAATGGACTGAAGAATGTCAGCAGGCCCTCAAGAATTTGAAGGATTATCTATCAACCTCCGCTTCTGTCAAAGCCAAAAGAAGGGGAAAGATTGTACATCTACCTGGCTGTCTCAAAAATTGTTGTAAGTGCAGTACTGGTAAGAGAAGACAAAGGTAAAATATCACCTATTTATTACGTAAGTAAAACTTTACTAGATGCTTAAACCAGATATCCACATCTAGAAAAGTTAGCTTTAGCCTTAATAATGGAATCTAGAAAATTATGACCCTATTTTCAATGTCATCCAATCACTGTCGTGACTTCTTATCCTTTACGGAATATATTGCATAAGCAAGAATTGTCAGGAACATTAGCCAAGTGGGCCATAGAACTAAGTGACATGAAATAATATATCAGCCTAGGACTGCGATTAAGTCACAAATATTAGCTGATTTTGTTGTTGACTTCAGTAATAACATTGTTCCTGAAGTAGAAAAGGAGTTACAACTCTTTAACGGTGCTAATTCGGATCTTTGGATCCTATTTACTGGTGGCTCTTCCAATATAAAAGGTGCCGACTTAGGCATAGTCTTAATATCACCCACGGGTGAAAAGACACGACAAGCTATCAAATGTTACCCTATAACTAACAATGAAGCAGAGTACGAAGCTGTCATTGCAGGCCTAGAACTAGCACGAGAGCTCTCAATTGAGAAAATCATAATCAATTGCGATTCCCAACTGGTAGTAAATCAAATGTAGGGGACTTACATCGCTCGAGAAACTAGGATGCAACAATATTTGGAAAGGGCACGAGAACTCGTAAGTCAATTCAAAACATGGAAGGTAATACAAATACCTAGAGAGGAAAATGCAGAGACAGATGCATTAGCAAACCTCGCAGCAGTTACAAAAGTAACAAATAAAGACAATGCAATTGTCGTCCATCTATTCCATTCAGCAATCGACCAGGACAGAAATGAGGTAACTTTCAACAATTTAACCTGGGATTGGAGAAACGAAATTCTTAATTTTTTGCAGAATGGTACCGTACCTGAATACAAGAAAATAGCTCAAAGCACTTCGCCGCAAAGCTGCACGGTACTGTCTCATTCGCAACTCTTTGTATCGCAAGATGTTTGGAGGTCCCCTAGATAAATGCCTCGGACCTAATCAAATGGAGTTCGTAATGAAAGAAGTCCATGAAGGACACTGTGGAAATCATTCAGGAGCAAGATCCTTAGTAAAAACCCTAATCAGAGACGGGTATTATTGGCCTAAGATGGAAGAGGATGCCGAAAACTTTGTATCCAAATGCGACAGGTGTCAAAGGTTCACCAATAATATGCATCAACCAGCAGCACTATTGCACCCAATCATATCTCCATGGCCCTTCATGAAATCGGGGATGGACATAGTGGGACCTCTTCCCCAAGCTAAAGGACAGGTACGGTTTTTACTCGTGCTTACTGATTATTTCACTAAATGGGTAGAAGCAGAAGCGTTTAAACAAGTGCGGGAAAAGGAAGTTAAAAGCTTCCTATGGCGAAACATAATATGCCGCTTTGGGATACCGAAGGAGATCGTGTGTGATAATGGCCCACAATTTATAGGCTCTCAAATCACAGAATTCTTTGAAAGCTGGCAAATTAAACGGATCACTTCAACGCCATATCATCCCGTGGCTAATGGTCAAGCTGAGTCAACAAATAAAATCATCATCAACAATATAAAGAAGCGACTAGATAAAGCCAAAGGAAATTGGCCCGATGAATTACCAGCGGTATTATGGGCATACAGAACAACATCAAAAACAGCCACGGGAGAAACCCCATTTGCACTTGTCTATGGCTCAGAAGCCTTAATACCCGTGGAGATTGGTGAACCAAGCATAAGGGTTATAACAACCACGGAGGAGGCAAAACAACGATGAGTTAAGGTCTAATCTGGACCTGCTCGAACCCCGAAGGGAAGCAACATTAATACGGATGGCAGCTCAAAAACAAATCATAGAGCGTTACTACAACCGAAAAGCTCATCTCAGATACTTCAAGATTTGGGACTTCGTCCTCAAAAAAGTCTTTCAATCAACAAAAGAAGCAAGCGCAGGAAAGCTAAGTCCAAATTGGGAAGGACCCTACAAAATCCGAGGTATAGCTGGTAAGGGCGCCTACGAATTGGAAGCCATGGACGGCAGAATCCTACCAACAAGCTGGAACGCCATCCACTTGAAGAAGTACTACTTCTAAGGAAAATAAGTACCCCCGATCAGGTATCGCACGTTCGATTTTATTTTGAACACTTAAAATTTTACTAACTTTTTTAGATGATAGGCATAAAGCCAACCCATCACCAGATGATGATATTAGACCTGAAAAGACACGAGGAAATAACACAATTTCCGGTCTAGGATTACACTTTCTGATGGACGTTTTAAAGGGTTAAGTAGTCATCATCTAAAAACTATATACCTTTGACTCCCGCACGTTTTTCCTTTTCAGGAAAAGGACCACAGGGAAGGAATAGTCAAGTGCTTGAGATTTCATTCTTCAAAGCTCAAACACTTGGGGGACTATACAGTATGGAAGGCTAAGACGAAGCAAAGAAGACTATCGAAAAGTCAAAGCTCGAGCCTGAAGATCCATCTACCCAACAAGTCAAGTGATACGAGCAAAATTGAGGAACTAAAGACTCAAAATTCAAAAGCCTAAATCAAAAACCTTCGAACAAGTTCGGGTTAAAAGGCAAAGCATTAGCTACGAGAAAGAAATGCACATCTTTGTATTTATTCAAAACTATTGTAGCAAAAATAGTTAGGGGTAAAAGATCATCATCATTGTACTCATTCAAAAACTGTTGTGATTTAAAACAGTTACGAAATTTTTGTACTCATATAGAAAACTGTTATCAAAGAAAACAATTACGGATGAAAGATCAAAATCCTTATATTTGGTTTAAAATTGTTGTCAAATAAAACAGTTAGGGATGAAAAAGCATGTCCCTTGTACTTATTGAAACCGTTGTTAGCAAAAACAGTTACGGGTAAAAGCCCCAATCATTATGAAAACTGTTACTAATGAAAAACAGTTGTTTCCTTGTATTAATTCGAAAAAACTGTTACCTATGAAAAACAGTTACGAAATACAAGTGTATATCAAATCTGTTAAATGAAAACAGTTGCAACATGAGTTTTAGACGATAAATCAAACACATGTAAAATGCCATGAAAGTTCAAACTTTCCTTAGAAGCATTCTTAAACATGTGAAAAATTCCTATCACTCTATTGCATTATTACACCATTATGAAGTTGAGACATCTTCTTCATTAAGTGTCGATAAAAAAGAAAGGGCCTTCTTTCGTAAATAAAGCCTACTACAAACAAGGCTCACATTTTGTACAAACACCGTGCCTACTATGAAAGGTTCGAGTGATTTTAGCATCCTTATGCGAAAGTTCAGAGGTACAACTAAAATCCTCAAAAAATCAAAACATGCAAAAGACTTAAGAGTGGAACAGAAGCTCAAAACGAAAAGTCACACTTTGCATATATTCAAAAAGTGGCTAAGTAAGAACTAAGTACTAACTAATACTTAGCTGCATATAATTTTTACATTTAAGGTGCCCCTAAGTTGTCAGTTGGTGACTTTAGTAAGATCCATATTTAACCCCGATGGAGCTAGGGGTAACCACCAATCCAATAAAAAAAAGAGAACCAACACTTTAATCTTCTTGAGGAGGAGGATTAATTTATTCATCGGCAGAAGGAACGGGAATAACTTGGAACGAAGAGGTATGAGCGGCAGGAGTCTCACCATCAGGTGAAGAGAGGTTAAGACCTTGTTGAGCCTTCTCCATGGCCTCCTTGATTTTAGCTATTTCAGCACTAAGGTCGAAACCCCCTTGACTCATTTCCGTCAATGTATCAAGGCGAGAATTCATATATGCCCAGCTCACATCGACTGCAGCCGTCTCTTCGAGATCTTCGTAATCTTTTGCCCATACTTGAAGCTCATCCTTTAGCCCATCCTTCTCCGCTTCAGCAACTTCAAAGTTTGGACTCTATCTAAAGCATTACGAAGTTCTTCTTGGGTCCGGGTGAGTGATTGCACGAGCTCGCCAGAATATTCCTCATTCTGCCCTAACAAGTCCTTCAAGTTCCTAATCTCCTCCGAGGCTCGAGACAGCTGTTCAGCAAATAAAGATTCCAGAATTCTCTTGTTCTTATCATCCTGATTTGAAGAAGCCTTCTCAACTGCCATACTGTACCTTCAAGTTATCAACATCAGCCCGCAACGCTTTTGTCTCCTGATCTAAATTTGAGATCCTCTTCATGAGCTCCATACATATAATATTGATCTACAAGAAACAGATCAATTAGATATGGTAAATTAATTAGAAATGATAAATTTCATATACGAAAATGGAATGGGATAAACTGCACCATACCTTCAAAGAGGTATGCACGACCTCGTTGGCCCATGTAAGAGCAGTATGGCTAGCTAGCTTGGCCTTCTCCGTGGGGCCTATCAAAGGCTTAAGCCACACTTCGGGCTCGCCCGTTTTCTTGAAAAGACTTCCCTCAGCTGGAACATCCATTATTACCTACCGCATCTCACTGCTGGAAGACCCTACTTCCCTAACGGAAGGCACGGAAGCAGACAGAGATGAAGCAGAAACAGGCACGGAGGGTTGAGGAACTGGAGAAGCCGCGGGCAAAGCAGTAGGCACGGGGGATTGAAAAGGTGAGGAAGCCACGGGCAAAGCAACAACATAAGCCGTAATAGCCAAAGGAGCGAAAGAGACACGAGGAGTAGATGAAACAACTTCTCTTAAAGAAGCAGGAAAAACAGCATCCAAGGGAACTTCATCAGAGGCAAGGTCAAAACCTTCATGGAACAAATAATCTACAGACTCATGAACAGGAGAAGGTGAAGCATCTTCAGAGGCAGAGGTTCTAACTACAGACACGGAAGGCAAAGTCATGGGTGTAGACTCATCGTCTGAAACCACCCGCCTTATCCGTGACCTGTGCACTAAAACACCCCCCTCCTCTTCTTCTTCTTCTTCTTCTTCTTCTTCTTCTTCTATAGAACGGGACTTACCAACCTTTCTCTTTGAGGAAGACGAACCAACAACAATCTCTTGGGCTTGGGCCAGAGACATCTTCGGAACAGACGAAGCAGACACCCCACGAGCAGAAAATCCTATCAAAAAGAAAAAGGTTAAGCAAAAAGAAAAAAGGCTCGAGTAAGGAAAAAAGTAGAAACAAAAGCTTCACTTACCGTGGGTCTTCACTTGCCAACTGTACTTCCCAGCGAAGTACTTCCAAGATATTTCCTCCAAAGGAGCAATAGACAACAATTTTTCTACCCAATCACGGATACCGGAGACATTCTCAACAGTACTCATGATTGCTGAAAGAAGAAGAAATAGATACGCTGTTAAATAAAACATCTCGAATCATAAAGAGAAAAAATAAATAAATGTGAGCTAAAATGTACTCACGTGCACGATTCCACTTCTCAGGGAAGGGAAGATTTTCTTCACCCACTAAACCAGCAGTGGGAACAGCGACGTACCGAAGGTACCAACCTCTGTCCTTATCTTCTCCAGGGGTTACTAACACTCTTTTACTCCGTGCAGCAAGAGTAAAACCCCCTTGACGAAATAGGGCAGGAGAGTAGAGATGAATAAGATGGCTAAAAGTAAAAGGAGCCGAGGCTAAAGAAGCTAAACTCCTAAGACACGCGACAACTCGCCACACAAGCGGACCAACTTGTCCTAAGCAAATATTGAAAAAGCGCCAGAATTCAATTATGACTGGATCAATGGGAGGTCTAAACCCTAAAGTAAAAGGGTACGTATAAACAAAAGAATATCCCGTCTTGTAAGACGTTATTCTTTGATTACTATTCAGAATATAGAAAGGGAAATCAGACCTCCAAAAACACTCCCTATGAACTAGGGAAATCTGACCTTCCATAATAAGGGTTGGATATCTCTCAACACTGTCAAGGGAAGAAGATTGATATACGAGAACTTGATTATCCCTAGTAAAGACAAAATCATAGGGGATAATTTCATCAACTCTAGGTTCACGAAGGTGTTCATCTCTACCTCTAGACAAATAACGGGAAGCCCTAGCCCTAGGAGAAACCAGAGACCGAGCAGAAGGAGGGGAGACCATCTGAGAAGAAGAAGAGCCTCTCGAAGGAGTGGATCCTAGACTCCTTAGTCTACCACCCCTCCGACTCCTAGTCGGAGCAGAAGATGGTGTTAAATTTTCAACATCTATTACTCTTTTGGGTTGATTTGAAGAAGACATGTTTACAAAGGCAAGAAAAAAATTCTTTACAAGTAAAAGAGACAAGTTAGAAACTGTTTCGTGAAAGTAAAGAAAAGAAGAAGGGTATTTATACCTAAGAACAACCGTCAAACATGGGAAAAAATAATGATGAGAAGTCATAATTGAAGGTGTCACTTCGGGACTGACGCAGCCGCAAAAAGCCCTAAAAGGCGCCAAGTAACCGCAGAACCAATCTAAGAAGGACGCGTGGAATGAGCATTAAATGGAAGTGACAAATGACGCCTATGTTCATAGAAGGATATAATGTTTTCGAGGAAAAGCGGCGGCAAAATATTCCCGCCATAAATGCGTATCCACTTACCAAATATTAATCGATAAATAAATTGTAAGTGGGGGGACTATCTGCATTGGTAAAAAAGAGTCTTACACGTAAGATGATTCTTGACAACTCAGCCAACTAAGTGGACCAAGGAAAACATGACAGCTGGATATGACTCTGTAAAGAGGTACGGAACAAAGAGGCACGGTTCAATAAACCTTTGAGTTCATCAGCCATGAGAAACTCAACTTAATTAAGACAGGGAAGAGACACGGTCAGAGTGAATCCGGACATAGCTACGGGCAGATTCGGGGATCCTCAATTAATGACCTTTACGTTATGTAACCTACAAGCAACAGTTATAGTTACCCTTTGTAAAGCCTCATTAATGTAATAATTAGCCATTAATGAGCGATCATTGCAAGAATCAAACGTTATTTTAAGAAACCCCTATATAAAGGAAGGAAAGATAACTTGTAAAGATCATCTGAGAATTTCTAATACTACGCACTTTACTTTGCAGCGTGTCATTATTACTTTCAATTTATTTTCTTTTATCATTTCCTTGATTATCAGTAACCCGCGTTTATCCTAAATATAGCTTTGGTCAAAGGATCTAATTCTTTGGTTAAACATAGGTATTTGTATTACCTTCCATGTTTTGAATTGCCTTACGAGATCTCGTGCCTTTTCCAGATACTGTTGCATCCGAGCCTCCCGAGCAATATAAGTCCCCTGCATCTGATTTACTACCAGCTGAGAGTCACTTTTGATTACGATTTGATCAATTGAGAGTTCTCGTGCCAGTTCCATCCCTGCAATGACAGCTTCGTACTCTGCTTCATTGTTAGTTATAGGATAACATTTGACTGCTTGTCGTGTATTTTCACCCGTAGGTGATATTAAAACTATGCCTAAGCCGACACCTTTTACATTAGAAGAGCCATCGGTAAATAGGGTCCATAGACCCGGATTAACACTGTTAAAGAGGTGTAACTCTTTTTCCGCTTCAGGGACAATGCTATTACTAAAATCAGCGATAAAATCAGCTAAAATTTGAGACTTTATTGCAATCCTAGGCTGATATATTATGTCATGATCGCTCAATTCTATGGCCCACTTAGCTAATCTTCATAATAGTTCTTATTTAAGCAGTATATTTCTTAATGGATATGAGGTCACAACAGTGATTGGATGACATTGAAAATATGGTCTCAACTTTCTAGATGCCATGATTAGCTAAGGCTAATTTTTGTAGATGTGGGTATCTAGTTTCAGCATCTAGCAATGTCTTGCTTACATAATAAATAGGAGATTGTTTACCTTTATCTTCCCGTACCAATACTGCACTTACGGCGATTTCTGCAACGGCAAGGTAAATGTATAGCCTCTCCCCTTCCTTTGGCTTTGATAGCAACTGAGGTTTTGATAGATAAGCTTTCAGATCTTTGAGAGCCTGTTGACATTCTTCAGTCCACTCAAACTTGTTTTGCTTCTTGAGAACTGAAAAGAACTTAAAACTTTTCTCGGAAGATCTGGAAATAAATCTACCTAAGGCTGCAATTCTTCCTGTTAGTCTTTGAACTTCCTTTTTGTTCATAAGTATATCAGGTATTTCCTCTATAGCTTTAATTTGAGCAGGATTTACTTCTATTCCTTTATTCGATACAAGGAAACCCAAAAATTTACCTGATTCTACGCCAAAAGCGCATTTTTCTGGATTCAATTTCATATTATACCTGCGCAAAATTTCAAAGGTAATAGAGAGGTGCTGGAAATGGTCTTTCGCATGTGTTGACTTTACCAGCATGTCATCGATGTAAACTTCCATCGTCTTCCCCAGATGTTCTTGGAACATCTTGGTCATTAGCCTTTGATAAGTGGCTCCAGCATTTTTTAATCCAAAAGGCATGACTTTATAACAATAAGTCTCCCTATTTGTAATAAAGGAAGTTTTTTCCTCGTCTGAGGGATCCATTTTAATGTGATTATAACCAGAATATGCATCTAGAAAGCTTAACAATTCATGACTTGTGGTGGCATCAATCATTTGATCTATATGTGGCAATGAGAATGAATCTTTGGGGCATGCTTTATTTAAATTAACTAACCAGTTAGGGTATGTTACCTCACGTATTGAACCAATTTTCAAGAGCTTTTGTACCTCTTCGTCAATCACTTGGTTTTTGAATAGTCCTTGCTTTCTTTTCTTCTGCTTAACAGGTACGAAGGATGGATCTTCATTTAGTTTATGAGTCATCACTTCTGGTGGTATACCTGTCATGTCTGAATGGGACCATGCAAAGCAATCGACATTAGCTTTTAAATAATCAATTAGTTTACCTCTTCGGCTTGGGCTTAGCCTCGTGCCTATGTGAACTTTCTGTTCAGGCCTTTGTTCGAACAAGGGAACAACTTCGAGTTCTTCCGTCGTTGTTTTGATGTATTCATCTTCCTCCGGTTCTTGAATGACGTCAGGTCTGGAATCCACGTCTGTGTGATTTGGTATTTCTTCTGTGGTGACTTGATTCACCTTCTCATAGCTATCTTCTTTCGTACCTGTTTTAGCAATAATATCTTTCGTACCTATTGTGATAGTAATTTCTTCCATACTTGTTTGGGCAACATCTCCTATTTGGGATAATTCCTTATCTTTTGATTCTTCCGTTTCTACTTTTTTGTTGTAATGTACCACGAAATTTATATTTCTTACGGTTTTCTGATCGCCTCTAATTTGTTGAATTCCCCATTCAGAAGGGAATTTAATTACCTGATGCAAGGTGGATGGTACTGCTTTCATGTCGTGGATCCATGGTCTTCCCATGATCACGTTATAAGCCATGTCAGTCTCGATGACTTGGAACCTTGTATTTTTGATTACTCCCTCAGCATAAGTGCTAAGTTCAATTTCCCCTTTGGTTATAACCGTAGAGTTATCAAACCCTGATATGGCCCGTGCCTTCGGGATTACTTGATTTCCCAATAGCATTTCTTCCACGACTCTTAGCAAAATAATATTGACTGAACTACCTGGATCAATCAACACTCTTTTTACGTTAGTGTCATTAATAAGTAAGGATATTACCAGAGCATTATTGTGGGGGAGCATTAATCCACTGACATCTGCATCATCAAAGGTTATATTGTCTGCACCCGGATTTTCAAGAACCCGCTTTCCGTGTGTAATTGTGAACTTCGTGGCTACTTTGCAAGCCACACCGTTTACTTCCTCACCTACGTGTATCACACTGACAGTTCTTTTTGGAGATGGAGGTTTTGGGGGCTCCTGCCTGTTCTTCATGTATGCCTGCTTACCTTTCTCACTAAACAATTCCGTTAAATAGCCCTGTTTCAATAATTGTTCTATCTTACCTTGTAAAAATCTGCAATATGCGGTTTTGTGTCTGTGATCATTATGGAATTCACACCAGAAATCTGGGTTCCTTTTATTAGGGTTGGACCGCATTTCTTTGGGCCATCAAACCTTATCACCCATATTTCTTAATACTGAAACTAATTCAGAGGTACTCACATTGAAGGTGTGATCCCCAATTCGTGCATTGCCTTTAGTTCATTCATCTCGATCCTTTCTGGATCTTGATGAGGATAAGCCCGCATCTCTGCTCGATGGTCTATATTCTGACCGAGTATTTTCGAACCTGGGACAAGTGTCTCGTCCCGAGGGTCCCATGTAAGGATCATACCTGTTTTTACCTGATCTCCTGTCTGATTCGGAACGCCTGGAACTGATACGATCTTCGTCTTTTGAATGAGCTTGGTATCTTATTCTATATGAAGCTTGGTGTTGTACCTGTTATAGACATCATTCCATGGTGTAGCTGGGAATTCTCTCAAGCTTCCCTTTAGTCTTCTCGTGGCTTCTGAACTTTTGTCATTTAAGTTGCTTGCAAATGCCATGGCTGCCCAATTATCAGGCATCCTTGGTAGTAGCATTCTTTCTCGTTGAAACCTGTCTACAAATTCACGGAGTAATTCCGTGTCTCCTTGTTTTATTTTAAATATGTCCTCCATTATTTTCTCCACTTTTTGCGCACCAGAGTGTGCTTTTATGAAGGAATCTGCAAGCTCAGCAAAATAATCAATAGAGTTTTCAGGGAGAAGAGAATGCCATGTTAGTGCTCCTTTGGTAAGCGTTTCTCCAAACTTTTTGACTAAGACTGACTCAATTTCCTGTTTTGTCAAGTCGTTGCCCTTAACTCCGGTGGTAAAAGCAGTCACATGGTCTCGTGGGTCAGTTGTTTCGTCGTATTTAGGAACATCAGGCATTCTGAACTTCTTGGGAATAGGTAGGGGTGTCGCGCTTGGTTTCCACGGTTGTTGAGAATATCTATCAACGTCAATGCCTTTGATAAAAGGTGGCACTCCAGGAATTTGTTTGATCCGATCGTTTTGTTCCTTCACCTGTTTCTGCAAAGTTAGTAATAAAGTTTGCAATTCAGAGCTACTAGACATACCTGGTCTCGTTTCGAGAGATTCATTAGGAGTATCTCCGCTTGCCAATCCAGACTGAGGATTTTCCACAGTGATGGTATTATTGAGGAGTGGTGTTGATGGTGCAAGTGATGCTGTTGGTAATCCCCTTGCAAATTATTGCAAAGCCTGGCTCACATACTCTGCAATCATTTGCTTTACTTGATCTTATCATTATCATTGTTATTGTTGTTGGATCTTTCCGGGGATTTCCCCCTTGAACCTCGAGGGGTTCCTACGGGTGGTGGAGTTCCATCCCTTTGTTGGTTATTGTCGTTGGGGTTCGACATAGTTCAGAGGATATTGCTTGAAAAGTAAATGAAGATTATCAGATTCCCGGTAACGGAACCAATTTGTTTAACCAAATAATCAGATTCTTTGACCAAAGCTAATTTTAGGATAAACGCGGGTTTCTAATAACCAAAGAAATGATGGTAATTATGAATAAGTAAGTAAATAGCTAATACTAAGATGTGCAGAAAGTAAAGTGTATTATGATTGTTGTTCGAATGCCCCTTACAAGTTATATTTTCTTCCCTTATATAGGGAATTTCTTAATATAACGTCTACCTTTCACAATGATCACTCATTAATGATTAATTATGACATTAATCATTTTACAATTGCCTTGCTGAGCATGAAGATTTTACTAAAGTTGTGCAGATTGGTTGGACATAAGATGGAAGGTATACTGCAGAATTTAAAGAAGGTGAAGTATGGTCTCAAGAGCTTAAATAGAAAGGAATATGTTGGGATAACAAAAAAGGTGCAGCAATGAGGGAAGAATTGGAAAATGTGCAAGCTCAATGAGGCAGAATACATTAAATAGGGACATGTTTGAAGCTGAAAAGAAGGCTAGGAAAGAGTTGGAGAAATGGAGTATGATTGAAGAAGGAATCTATAAGAAAAAATCAAGGGTGCAATGGTTAAAACTAGGTGATTCAAATACAACCTTCATTTTTGCAAATATGAAGGGGAGAACAACACAGAATCAAATCAAAATGATAAAAGATGAGGGTGGAAACTGGATAACAAATGAAACTGGAGTTGAGCAGGAAATTATTGGGTTTTATAAGAGGCTACTGGGTGAATCAGCTAGAAGACTACCTGCTATTGACCAAAAGGAGGTCATGTACTTACAAGGAAGCAACAACTAGATTTAACAAAACAGTTTACAAGTGAAGAAGTATATACAGCTTTGCAGGGGATTGAAGATTCAAAAGCACCAGGAGGGGATGGTTTGAATGCTTGTTTTTTCAATAAGTCATGGCATGTAATTGGACAAGATATCACATCAGCAGTTCTGGAGTTTTTCAAAGGAGTGAAATTCATAAACCACTCAACAACACTTTAGTCACTCTTATTCCAAAAGTGAAGAATCCAGAATCTATTAAGTAGTATAGACCCATATCTTGTTGTAATGTTCTATATAAGATCATTTCAAAGATGATTACTAGTAGATTGCAAAAGGTGATGGATTATTTGGTGGATGCAAGTCAAGCAGCCTTTGTACCAGGGAGACTATTAAATGATAACATACTGTTAGGGCATGAACTGGTTAAAGGATATGATCGGAAAGGCATCTCCCCAAGGTGCATGATCAAGATAGATATGCAGAAGGAATACGACTCCTTGGAATGGGTATTTTTAGAGCAAGTTCTGGCAGCAATGAGTATTCCTAGACAGTTTCTAAAGTGGATAATGACTTGTGTTTCTACAGTCTCTTATTCAATAGTGATTAATGGTAAGACAACTACTCCTTTTTCTGCCAGACGTGGGGTGAGGCAAGGGGACCCTTTGTCTCCTTATCTCTTTGTTTTAGCCATGGAATACTTAACAAGATTGATGAAGACTTTGAAGAATAGGCCTGATTTTAATTTTCATCCAAAGTGTGAGAAACTCAATATAGTGCAATTAAGTTTTGCAGATGACCTCTTACTCTTCTGTAGAGGTGATCTCATATCTGCACAGATGTTGTATGAGTGTTTTCAGCAATTTTCTAACTCATCAAGATTGATAAAAAATCAAGGGAAGAGTTGTATATACTTTAGTGGAGTGTCAGGACAAGTGCAACATCAAATTTTGAATAGGTTGGGTTTCTCTATGGGATCTTTACCTTTCAGGTATCTTGGAGTGCCACTAAGTGTTAAAAGGTTGTCAGTGAAACAATGTCAGCCTCTATTTGAAAAAATTCTAGCTAAAGTGCAACACTGGACAACAAGATTTCTATCATATGCAGGGCGTTTACAATTGATTAAAAGTGTGCTACTATCTATCCAATCATTCTGGTCACAGGTTTTTCCCTTACCAAAAAAGACTTTACTGAAGATTGAAAGCATATGCAAAAGGTTTCTATGGACAGGAGAGATAAAGGGAAGCAAAAAGGCTTTGGTTGCATGGACACAACTATGTTGGCCAATAGAGCAACAATTTTGAAATAGTTGTGGAATCTTTGTAACAAAAGGAGAGATTGTGGATCAAGTGGATGCATACTTATTATATAAAGCAACACCATGGACTGTAAAGGCAAATCAAGCAGCATGGATAACTCAGATAAATCTTGAAGGCTGGGAAGTATATCTGACAGAAGCAAACATAAATATAACAGAGGTGATGAATGGGAAGAACTACTCTATTCGAGAGGTGTATAACAAGATGAGGGGTGAGTTCACAAAGGTCCCATGGAGAAAATTAATATGTAACAATGGTAGCAGTCCAAGGTGGACATTCATTATGTATATAGCCTATTATATACAAAAGACAAATTGTTGAAATGGGGAAGTATAACAAGTACATGCTGTGTTTTGTGTGAAGAAGCTAATGAAGATCATGATCATTTGTTCTTTAAATGCAAATACTCAGCAACAGTTTGGGAAAAAATATTACAATGGGATGGAATAGGAAGGAAAGCCAAGATATGGTCTGAGGAAATAAACTCGGCCATCAAATATGCAGCAGGAAGAAGAGTAGAAGCAGCTATATACAGAATGATTTTAGCAGGAGTTGTATACTACTTATGGCAGGAAAGGAACTGGAGAAGTTTTCGAAAACAGAAAAGGAAAGCTGAAGATGTGGTACGACTGATAATTCAAGATATACATTGCAGGGGCTCTATGAGGATTAGTTTGGAGAAGAAGCTACGATCTTTGAACTTCTATCTGTAGATAGTTTCTGTAGTTTTGTATTGGGGATATTGATTAGATGAAGTAGTATATATAGTTGGGGCTGCATGTCTAACTATATAGGGATAGGTTTTTGTTTTGTATTATCACATATATTGTTTTTCCCAGGAATAAAGTTAAACTTTTAATAAAATAAAAAAAATTATGACATTAATGTAACGTTACAAAGAATAACCGTAATTGTTGCGTGAAAGTTGTGTAACGTGTGAATCATTAATTGAAGATCTTTGAATCTGCCTGTAGCTCTGTACGGATTCATTTTGACCGTGTCTCTTCCTTGTCTCAATCAGGTTGGGTCTCCCGTAGCTAATTACCTCATAGGTATATTGCGTCGTGCCTCTTTGACCCGCACCTCTTTATAGAAAACCTGTCCAGTTTTCATGTTTTTCTAGCTCCACGTAGCTGGCTGAGTCATCAAGAATTATCATACGTGTGAAGCTCTTTTTTACCAATACAACGGTGGGCGCCAAACTGTTTACCTCGAAAATAGTTTTAACAATTAAATAGGATTTGCGGTTCTAAAAATATGTGATTTATTTCAATACTAGTAAATAAGCAAGAAATATTAAGTGTAAGTAAGAAGAAATGATAACCAAACCAGTGTTTTTAAAGGAATGGGGGCCTCGAACTCGATAGCCTCGGGGTCTCGAGGTTATTTAATAGCAATAAAGTATGAACAATAAATGAAGAGCAATAAAGCTGAAGAATAATCTTGAGCACAGTAAATGAGAAAAGCAGAGTAGAATATTCTATAGCAGTGAATGATGATGTTTACAAATGATTGGCGTCCCCTAAGAGGCGAAACACCTTTCTATTTACAGTAAAAAATTCTATTGGTACAACTATATAACCGCCTAGTACGGATTTGTACGAACCAATCCTGAGATTTACGCCTTGACCTATATGCCCTTGAGAAATTCCCGCTTTTTCTTGAGTGTCATCGAAATTGTACTGCCTCGAGGTAGGCCGTGTCGGGTCTTCGATGTGCTCTCTCGAGGTATGCATTCTGGGATCGGACTCGAACCTTACTTCGAGTCTTCCGAGCTCGGTCTCGGAACACAATAGAGACTTCAAAATCGGACTCCTCCGATTTTGGCCGTATACAATAAGGCCATCTCCAACCTTTGCCTCCATTTTCTCCTCCAAAATGGAGTAAACTCCAACATGGAATAAAGTTATTCCAACCATTACTTTATTTTTTACTCCAAAAAAAATATATTCCATTTTATATTCTTCTCTCTCTTTAATATTATATTATTATATTTTATTTAAATTTTATTTTCTTATTTCTTCATAGAAAATCTTTCTTTTTTTATTTTTTTCATATATTCATCACTTATAATTTAATATAAAATTATTTTATACCATAAATTTTTAAATAACATAACTTGTAAGCAAAAAATATAGATTTTATATATATATATATATATATATATATATATATATATATATATATTAACGAATAATTCAAATAAAAGTGAAATCGTTGAGATACAAGATAATTCAATACATATTACATTATGGTAATATTCATATTAAATATTATATGAAGATAATCCAATCAGAAAATAATCGAATCGTTGAGGCGATGAATAATGCAACCGAGACAAAAAAAAAGTTTTAACTGTTCAAAAAGAAAAAGTAAGACTAAAATAAATGAAAGAAGAAAATAAAGTTCTAATGATGGATGTGGATTCTATTGTCGATCCGTCTCGTCATGAATTTATGCGACAAGAACAACAACGAATAATGTATAAAAGAAGTCAACAATTTCTACAGTCACAACAATCCTCGACCCCATTCACTCAATACTATAATGATTTTGGTGTATCTCAAAACGACACACCCCCCTACTAAGTTATTATGCTATTTACAGTAGTTTCAATTTTTATGTATATTAATTTAATGTATTTTTAATTTTAATATATTTTTAATTTTTACTTTTTAATTTTAGCAACATCTAATATTTTATATTCACACCTTTCAATTTTAGCAGCATCTAATATTTTATATTTGCACCATTTATTTTTTGAGATAATTTTATATATTTTTTGCACAATTATAATTTATAATAGTATTTCTTATAGTTTTACATAAAAACAAAAAATGCACAAAAAATAATTTATCAAAATTATACGCCAAAGTTAAGATGTAAAATTAATATTATAAAGATATTACATAAACAAAATAGGTATATATAAAGAGATAAATATAAAGTGTTAAATAATAAAAATATTAGTAAAATAAGCATGAATAGTAATGAAGGAGATGAATATTGTCATTCGATATTTGGAGTAACACTATCCATCCCCCATTTTGGGAACAAAAATGGGGGAACATTGAAGCTCCATTATGGCAAAAAATACCCCCGTTATGGAGAAAAGAGGGAGGGTTGGAGATGCCTCAAAATAGAGATGGAGTCAGCTTTTCAAGTTTATGAATTTGAAATTCTAATTGTTTTAAGTTACCGGGTTCTAAATTAATTATATATTCAATGAATTTTTTAAGACGATTACAGGGTTCGAACCAAAGTTATTGAATGCAGCTGAACTGGCTCTCGGCACTCTAGCTCCGCCCCAATATATAAAGGGATCACGAATCTATTGGTATTAATTAAAGAATTTCTAGCAGTATGTATGATGTAAGTAATGATGAGATGTATACTTTTCTAAAGTTATGAAATACACTACAAAAATGAAAAATTGTGTGATAATGTAATCTTGAAAAATACAGTCATGCACCCCACCAAATACTAACTTAATACGTAACGATCAAGAAAGAAAACATAAAAATTTATTAATTTAAATTTTCCACGGTGAGGAAAAAGTCAATAACAATAACAATTGGTGTAGAATTTGCAACAATTTTGATTGGTTAGAACAAGAAGATATTAACTTAATTTTTTCATGGAGAGAGTAATGTCTATAACAATATCAATTAGTGTAGAAACTTGTAACAAATTTGATTGATTAGAACAAGAATATATTTCTATTAGACGCTACACCTCACGGTTGGATTATTATCTAACTAAAATATGTATTGCGTGTAAACCCTTTTTATACCGTTTCATCAATTTTAATTTATGTGAATCCTGTTATGTTCCAAAAAATATGATATATTTTTAAATTTGTAAATAATTTGACTTAAACTTCTAATCTTAATGCTAGCCACACAAATAATATGAGTTGTTTACACTACAAGTTTCAGAAGAGTTACAGCCACACAAATGTTATACTGACTAGTTTGTTTAGGACCATACTTTCTAAAAATCTTTATTTTTTTATTAAATTGCGTGCTAATCAAATAAATTCACATAAATTAAAATTAAGGGAGTATCTAATAAGCAAAAAAAGCGAACACGATAGAAAAAATACACTGCAAAAGCAACTATAGAAAACATGTGAAAAACTTAACTTATAATCCGAATAAAAGAGGGAGTTGAGATAACCCAAGAAGATAGCTTCTTCTTTTTCTTCAGGGCCCTGGTTTTCTTTTCTACAGAGTGAGCATAAACTAGAGTTATTGTATACGGGTAAAATCGGGGCAATGCATACCCCGATTTTCTGGTGAAGAAGACAGAAGAGAGCACGAACACACCAGGATGAAATCGAGGTTGGGAGCTTTTCGTACCAAGACCCATGAAAGATGGACAATCGACTCATCGCCAGGCGTGGTAAGGTAATGCTCTCGGGACCAGAAACGAGCTCTTGGATCTCGGAGATGTGAAAATGTGAAACAGTTATGCACGATTAACAGAGAGTCGTGATATCCGTACATAACCGGATATTACGGCGCGAATCTCGCCTGATGTTGGTTACAGATCAGTAATTAGCGAGAGAGAGAGAGAGATTTTTACCTTTTTAGACTTGTACTAGGAATGAAACTCCCCTATTAAAAGGGGAAGTTTTTCTTTGATAAAACACATTGTAACACGCAAGCCAAGGCAATACAATTTCATTTTACTGCTCTCTAGCTATAGCAAAACTATTATTTTATTTGTAATTCATTCACTACTAGTTTCGAATCCAGGGTCCGATTGAGGCCAAAACTATTTGTCCAATTCAAGTTCAAGCTGGACCATCACATTATAACTGGTTTGATTATTCATTTTTCTTTCACTTGTTTACCTAAATATCTTTGATTATTTGTGTTGAATCAATATCTACATATCCTTAGAACCGCGTAAAAATTTAATTGTTATCGGTTTTAAGGATAAACATATATGTCTCTAAGTCAGTGTTAAAACAAGTTCATAAACTTTTTACAAACAATGAGGACTATTTCTATAGCATGGTAAACATTAGGGACCAAAATAATCCAACCCCTATAAGTATCATTTTGATCAATTTTTTTGCATAAATTCTATTAACTAATTATTATTTCACAGTGTATATTATCATCATCCAATCAATTAGCATATTGATCCAAAAATATCTCACCCATTAATAAATTAAGAAATAATATACATTATTTATAATAGTTATAACAAGATTAAAAGTACTTAATGAACTAGAGATATGTTTCTATGTCAGTGGTAAGACATTTCTTTCTACTTGGTCATATTCAATACGTTCACAATGTACTAGCACGAGAAGTTGAAATTGTATCATACTCATAATCAAAGATAAATTATATATAATTTTGTGTTATAATTATACGGATAGTTTGTTCAATCTCCATCTTAAATTATGAATATATTCCTTATGATTTGATCTTATGTGTATAAGCTAAATTTTATCCATCGAATCATATTTATATATGGACACAGACAAAATTGTGATCTATTCGATGCAAAAGAAACATTATTAAATTTGAATATTATTCCATGACGAATACTTTATCTAAACTCATAGTAGTGGTGTGTAGGGGTGTATATGGACCGGATTGGTTCGGGTTTTATCAAAACCAAACTAAACTAATTATATCAGTTTGGATTGGTTCGGTTTTGTGGGGTTTTTCGGGTTTTCGGTTTTTTTGTTACATGAATATTATTTCAATCTTACTTTGTTAAAGTTATAGATAAAATTTTGATAAGTGAATATATATTTAGTAAATATTGAAAAAGTTGACAAACACATGATCTATTAAAATATTCTAATGGGAAACATTTTTTAGTAATACATAATAATTATTTTCATAGTCGTCTAACTATAATTTTCGTTAATGTACGCTTTTTAGGTTAACACATGAAAGGATCCCAAATATTTCAATATTTTTTTTAAAAGAAAATTCAATATAAAAACTATATATTTATATGTCGGTTTCGTTTGGATTTTTTTACTCAATACCAAACCTAGTCGGATTTTTTAATCGGGTTGATTTAGTTTTTCGATTTGGCACAGTTTTCCGGTTCGATTTGAACACCCGTAATGGTGTGTATCCCTATAAGAGTTACTCTGAATACTAGAGTTATTGACTTTGTGGAATTAAATCTCCTTTTAGGGTTGACTATTACAGAAATTAATATGATAAAAGCTGTCTTTGGTTAGCTAAGATAGGGCTTAACTTCTTTTTTTTTCGGTCGTCTTTGTGCCTTTTGAAAATGGCCAAATGCATAGTCCGCCCTTTGAACTTGGCTCCATTTTTCATTTTGGCAACTATCTTAATCTTGTTGTATTTTGGCCCTTCAACCCTATTCCTTTGTGTCATTTAACACAAGACTTTTTAATCCAACGTAAAAATGCAACGCGTATACATACTTGCTTCTAATATGTAACAACCATCCAATTAGATTTGGATACCTGTTTTTTTATCCTTGTCAGTTGGGTTTAATCCAAATACTCAGCTACTTACCCCCTACCCGCGATAAAAAAATTATTTTTTTTATACTTTTTTTGTAATTTCAAATTTCTGCACCACCCCTCTGTTAGGACCGAAAAAGTCAGGTGTCATACGGGAGCTAGTAAAGGCAAACCTCGATCGACGATAAACCACACAACAAAAGAGAAATCTACCAAACGAGACACAAACATTTAATGTGGTTTGGTGAATTGACCTACATCCACGGCCGGAGATGAGCAATCCACTATAATAAAAAGAAAGTACAAAATATCGAGAGAACAACCCCACGAAGAGGTAAACACAAGTGACCCACTAACACTTGTCCCGTAAAGTTCTCTCCCTAAACACGACTCTCAAACCCCATATGGCTACATTTTGGATGCTAGTGAATGAGAAGGACGGATCCTCAATTTATAGAACTCCAAACCTTTTCCTACAAGAAAAGAGACTAACACAATTATATTTTCTTTCTAGGAAAGAAAAACCCAATTATGGTAAATATGTTGTCCTTTTCTTCATCAGACAAGAAAACCAATTATGGTAATAAAATCTGGATAAACACCTAACAATTCTCCCCCTTGGCATGAATTTTATGACAAAATATACTTGATCCACCTTCTTCAGATAGCCTTCAACAGGACGCATCTCTAAATCTCTACCACAAAGTTTGTCTCAACGTGCGTAGCACACCGGTCAAATTTCTCAAACAAAAATCATGATTATCGTCAAATATGTTGCAGCTAGAACTGAACCCGCCAAGATGAACCTACCTTGAACTTTGCTCTAATACCACTTGTTAGGACCAAAAAAGGCAGGTGTCATACGGGAGCTTGTAAAGGCAAACCTTGAACGACGATAAACCACACAACAAAAGAGAAATCTACCAAACGAGACACAAACATTTAACGTGGTTCGGTCAATTGACCTATGTCCACGGGCGGAGATGAGCAATCAACTATAATAAAAAGAGAGTACAAAATATCGAGAGAACAACTTCACGAAGAGGTAAACACAAGTGACACACTAACACTTGTCCCGTAAAGTTCTCCCCCTAAACACGACTCTCAAACCTCATATGGCTACATTGTGGATGCTACTGAATGAGAAGGACGGATCCTCAATTTATAGAACTCATAACCTTTTCCTACAAGAAAAGGGACTAGCCAAATATGGAACAATTATATTTTCTTCTAGGAAAAGAAAAACCCAATTATCGTAAATATGTTGTCCTTTGCTTCATCAGATAGAAAAAGCAATTATGGTAAGAAAATCTGGACAAACACCTAACACCCACCCCCAACCCGCACAAAAAAAAAACTTTTTTTTTACTTTTTTCTTACTTTTTTTTTGTAATTTCAAAATTTTGTTTTTTCCGTTTTTCTGCGCCCCCCTCCCCCTCTCCTCCCTCTCGGGGGGAGGGGGGGGATTTTTTTTATATAGATATTTTCAGTTTTAGCTTCTTCATCTTTCGATTTACAGGTTTGAAAGTTTACAAGTTCCAAAGTTATGAGTTCGAAGGTTTATGTGTTTGGAAGTTTACGTGTTTAGAAATTATAAAGTTTACGTGTTCGAAAGTTCGCGGTTTCAAAAGTTTAGCGATTCGGAAGTTTATGAAATTTGTGGGTATTTCAGGATATGCATGCACACACGTTTCACAAAATATAAAATTTATTTTAAAATAATTTTTAATTTTTTTACGAAACCGACCAACTTCAATTGATTTTTTTTTTTTTACGCAAAAATGCGAAAAACTGTTTTAGTGTCCCGTAAAATTTATTTTTTAAGAAATCGACCGAAATCAATCGGTTTCCATATAACCATTAAATGGGGAAGGAAATAATGAAGATGAAATATGGGGAAAGGAGGTTGGGGGATTAAAAATGGGGCCAACAATTATTTTAATACTGTTAGAGAAGGAATTCTACCAAAAACAATCTGCCTCAGGGAGTGCCAAAATGAAAAATAGAGCCAAGTCTAATTGGCTCTATATGTATTTGGCCTTTGAAGATCGTTATGCTATCTTTATCGTTACCTTTTGAGAATAAATTTGTTTTTCGAAAATAGGAACTTTGAAATTTTCTTGCCTTGTCTAATGAGGCACGGTTCGCTTTCGTTGCTCTAATTTTTCTTTCATTTTCATCCATTGGTGTAGACATACATATAAAGGTTATGGTACAAATTAAACTAAGACAAGAAAATTGTTGTTTCTAAAACACGATACCCCTCCTCCCATTCACTTACAACAACAACAAACTCACTGTTATCCCACGTAATGAGGTCTACAGAGGGTAAAATGTACGCAGACTTTACCCCTACTTGTGAAGGCCTCCTATATATTACCACTTCAGCGATATCATAAAAATTCTAATAATTTGTTGGATGAAGTTGAGAAAGAATCAACTTGTATCAAGTAAAGAGTTGTTAATATAGTAGTATATAATATGGAAGATATACTTTACTAAAGGTACGAAGATAACTTAGCACCTCTATAGTCAAACATAAAAAGCATAAGTAATTGGTTAGGACAAGAAGATACTTCTACTCAATAATAAAGGCCACCGCGTACTTGTTCTTGCCTAGATTATGCAACGAAACTTACAATAAACACCTTCAGTTTAGTCAACTTGACATTTTCCTTCCTTTTGTTGTTAATTTGTTTTCTTTACTGCTTCTGTCTATATATATATATATATATATCTCATTCTCCAGCTTTCTTCAAATAGATTCAAAGCAATATCAATTGAAAACCAGCTTTCTTCCAATATCTTCTATACAAAACTCTCTTTTTCAAGCTCCTGAAGATGGTTGACGCCTTTGTGTCATTTGCAGTTGAAAAACTGGGCGACTTTCTCATACAAGAAGTAGCATTGCGCATAAGTCTGAGAGAGGATGTGCAGTGGCTGCGAAATGAGCTGCTTTTCATGCAATCATTCCTCAAAGATGCAGAACAAAAGCAAGTTAAAGATAAAAGAGTTCAACAATGGGTACTTGAAATCAACTCTATTGCTAATGACGCTGTCGCTATACTGGAGACTTATATCTCCATGGCAGGAGAATCTGATGACCATGGATTTGCTAGTCGTTTTAAGGCTTGCGCTTGCATATGTTGGAAGGAGACCAAATTCTACAACATCAGCAAGGAGATCCAATCCCTCAAGCAGCAAGTCATGGATATCTCTCGCAAACGGTTGACGTATGGTATTAGAGACATCAACAATGCAGGAGAAGGGCCAAGTAATCAGTCTGCCATGGTTAAAACATTGAGGAGAACTACCTCCTATATGGATGACGATCATATTTTTGTTGGCTTTCGGGATGTTATAGAAAGCTTGCTAGCTGAACTTCTCAAAGAAGAGCCTCGACGAAGTGTCATCTCCATTTATGGTATGGGTGGTTTAGGCAAGACTACTCTTGCAAGAAACCTCTACAACTCTCCTAACGTAGTCTCTAGCTTCCAAATACGCACTTGGATATGTGTTTCTCAAGAGTACAACACCATGGATCTCCTGAGGAATATCATAAAATCTATCCAAGGTCGTACAAAAGAAAGTCTGGATTTGTTAGAAAAGCTGACAGAGACGGATCTAGAAATTCACCTTCGGGACCTATTGGAAGAACGCAAATATCTTGTGGTGGTTGATGATGTATGGCACAGAGAGGCATGGGAAAGTTTGAAAAGAGCTTTCCCAGATAGCAAGAATGGCAGCAAAGTTATTATTACCACACGAAAGGAGGATGTTGCTAAAAGAGCAGATGACAAAGGTTTTGTCTATAAACTTCGTTTCCTTAGCAAAGAAGAGAGTTGGGACCTCTTTTGCAGGAAACTACTTGATGTTCAGGCAATGGTCCCAGAAATGGGAAGGTTAGCTAGAGATATGGTGGACAAGTGTGGAGGCTTACCTCTTGCAATTGTTGTATTAAGCGGGCTACTTTCGCATAAAAGGGGGATACAAGAATGGCAAAAGGTGAAGGCACAACTTTGGCGGCATATGAAAGATGACTCTATTGAAATCTCCTACATACTATCACTGAGCTACAATGATTTGTCAACTGTACTCAAGCAGTGTTTTCTTTACTTTGGTATTTTTCCAGAAGATCATTTGATCTATGTTGACAACATAATGTGGTCGTGGATGGCCGAAGGATTCATACCAGAAGGAGAAGAAAGAACAGAGGATGTAGCTGAGGGCTTCCTGAATGAGCTAATAAGACGAAGCTTGATTCAAGTGGTAGGTACAAGTTGGAAAACAGATGTTAGATGCAAGATGCACGATCTACTTCGGGATCTTGCCGTGCAGAAGGCATTGGAGGTAAAATTATTTGACATTTATGATCCAAGAAAGCATTCCATATCCTCCTTATGTGTTAGACACATCATTCATGGTCATGCACAAAGGTACCTCTCACTTGATCTTTCTAACTTGAAGTTAAGGTCAATTATGTTCCTTGATCGAGACTTTTTTAAGATGAATCTTATAAAGTTTCATGATGTCTTCCAACATATATATGTGTTATATTTGGAGATTGGTTCTGGCGCTATTCTACCTGATTCCATAGGAAGTTTGTACCACCTCAAGTTCTTAAGCTTGAGAGGTATCCGTGACCTTCCCTCCTCCATTGGCAGCCTCAAGAATTTACAGACACTCCGTGTCTTGAATGACTATAGACATTTATGCCAACTACCCCCCGAAACAGCTAACCTAATAAATCTAAGACACATAGTTGCTTTGTATTCAAGACCTCTCCAACTTAGCAAACTCACATGTCTTCAAGTTCTTAAATACAGTTGTTGTGATCAGTGGAGAGATGTTGATCCTGTTGATTTAGTCAATCTTCAAGAATTAGGCATGTACGATATTATGAATACTTACTCCCTAAATAACATTGGCAGCTTGAAAAACCTTACCTCTCTCATGTTGCGTTGTAAAGTTGATGAATCATTCCCAACCCTTGAATATCTTCCTTCTTGTCAAAAGCTCGACAAATTGTGGTTAGAGGGGAGAATAGAAAAATTGCCTCTCTTGGACCATTTTCCAAATTCCATCACAATGATGGTCCTTTGGAAGTCAGAACTCATGGAGGATCCGATGCCTATTCTAGGAATGTTGCCAAATCTAAGGGATCTTGATTTAGTAGGAGCTTATAAAGGAAAAGAAATTACCTGCAGTAATAACAGCTTTTATCAACTAGAATTTCTTCGTCTTGATGGTCTTCAGAAGCTAGAAAGATGGCATTTATCCACAAGTTCCATGCCTCGCATTAAAGGTTTTGGTATCCATGATTGTTCAAAGTTGAAGGAGATTCCCCAGAGAATGAAAGACGTTGCTATCCTGGAGAGGTTGAAGGGTATTGATCAAGAGTTTGGAGAATATTACAGAGTCACTAGCTTTGGATGAAGCTTTTCAAGCATATATGATGTGGTACCAATTTCGACCTCTTGAGGTACATACAACTGGAATTAAGTTATATATACTGACGATATAAAGATTTTTCCTATTATTAGAGTAGTTTAACCTGTTGAAATAGATGACGATCAATTATTTCGTTGACACTTGATACTGTCAAGATGATTTTTAGAAGTTTTTTTTTGCCTTTTCTCGAATACTAATTCCTAAATTGTTTCTCAGAATTAAGGTCAAACAGGAGAAGTTAAATGGCAGATGCGGCATTTATTTTGCAAGCACAGAAGCACTTCAAGACCTTTAGCAGAGATTACCCAACCTTCAGCATTTTCTTTATGTTTTGTTTTTGTGAGTGTTTGGAATCAGTTTGAAGAGAATTGTGTTTGGATTGTTGTTGATTTTGTATTTTGAGAGGTTTAATTTCTTTGTTCCAAAACAAGACATGTATAGGAAAACAGAACACCTGTTTTCAGAAAACAAACAAAAACAATTTGCCAGAAAAAACTCTAGAGTCTGCCTCCAGACCTCTCGTTATCACTGTCTCGCGTCTCATCAATCAGAAAAAACTCTTGAGTCTACAAACACTTAAATACATTCGTTATGACCAGTGGAAAAATGTTGACAATGTTGGTTTGGTCAATCTTCAAGAACTAGTTCATCACTAATAACACTGGAAAGAAGTTTACGCAAAAAACTTGAAAACTTGAAAGTGACTGTATATTACTTAAAACCGGAGAAAGGAAAATCTACATCAATTTCCAAATCATCAGAAGAGAGGAGAGAGAAATCTGCTATCATTGAAATCATCACATTTCACATTATTTAGAAGGTAAGTCCAAAAAATATCTCTGGAATGGACTTCATGCATCCTTTCATCATCTCAAAATGTGACTTGAAAGAATGTCTTGGATTTATAGTTGCAGGCAAAAACAGGTATTTTAAGGGGTACAAAACTTCTCCTTTTTCACACTTCTGACAAAGAATTTACACTGGACAGTGTAAAAGATTTTATGCTATCAAATGTACTGATAGTGTAGAAATTTTATAGTTATTTTTAATTATCTTTTGAATAAATTGATATTGTAGAAATTTTCTTGCACCGTCTGTTCTCTTTGATAAATACATGTGCAGGGAAAACAAGTAGGGTATATTACCAATTAGTTTCCGTTTTCATTTTTCATTTTTCTATAGGATTTTGGAAAGGGAGACTTGGCGTAGCTGTTACTGTCATGTGACTAGGAGGTCACTAGTTTCCGTGGAAGCAGTCTCTTTGCAGAAATGCAGGGTAAGGCTGCGTACAATAGACCATTGTGGTCCGGCTTTTCCCGGACTCCACGCATAGCCGGAGTTTAGTGCACTGGGCCGCCCCTACTTGGATCTGAAAACAATTGTGCAACAAATGCATAGTTTGTTGTGAAAACACAGACCTTACCCCTACCTTCAAGAAGGCAGAGAGGTTGTTTCCAGTAGACCCAGAATTTACTACAACAACGACCCAGTAAATAAAATCCCACAAGTGGGTCTGGGAGGCTAGAGTGTACGCAGACCTTACCTCTACCCCAAGGGGTAGAGAGGCTGTTTCCGATATACCCAAACACAAATAATAAAATGATAGAACTCATTCCAGAGAGGGGACACTGAATTAAGGAATTATAAATAAGAATAACATACAGTACAAGTATCAAGTCAGCTAATTTTAGTGTGAATATATTTCAATTTCATGACTTATTAAAACAAAATTAACATATTTAGAGACAACATAAAAAGCACTATTAATGATCCCAATTTTAACAGCGCAGGCAGTACCGCAGCAGTTAATGGAATATGAAATGGCAGATGAGGTATTTTTGCCAAGCACTTCAAGACGTTCGCATTGATGAAGTTGGATTGTAGAAGCATTAATCAGCTTTCTGTCACTTTACTGATTATTTCAGGGCTGTCAATGAGAGCTTATCTCAACCTTCAGTGTTTTGTTTTATGAGTGTTTAATTTCTTTTTGTTTTGGCTTTTTGGGTGTGGAATTGGTTTGAAGACAATTATTTTCGTAATAATGATTTTGTATTGTCTTAATTAATTGTTCCACTGTCATCTTGCTTATCCACATTTAAGACAGTGCTCTCTGTAATATGTTCCAACATCGGTATTTTGCTAACACTATTCCAACTGATGCCATAGGCAATTTGGTCCATCTCTAGTTTTTTGGCATTAAGTACTGACATATTTGAACTCCCACCCTCCACTAGCAGAATCAAAAGCCTACAATTTGCAAACATTCTTGATCCCTGATTACTGCTCACTCAGATTATCTCCCCAAATAACTAACTTGATTAACTTTAGACAGTTAGTTGTTCGATATGGAGAAACTCCGCAATTTGGGAGACTCACAAGTCTACAAACACATAAATAAATTTGATGTGATGAGAGGAATTAGACGTGGAAGATACTAGGAAATCTTACTCCTTAAATACCACCAGCAACTTGAGATGCTTAGCACTCTTATGCTAATTTGTGAATCTGGTGGAATATTTCCACTCCTTAAACCTCTTTCTATTGTCAAAACCTCCACAAATTGTGGTTAAGTGGGAGAGATAAAAACTGCCTCTTTAAAACAAGTTGCCAAATTTTATCTCACTGCTAGTCCTTAGGTATACAAGACTTTTGGAAGATCTGATGCCCATTCTGGGATTGTTACCAAACCTAAGGAGTATCAATTTGTTAAAATGCTTATGATGGAACAGAAATTACCTGCAATGATGACAGTTTTGGTCGACTGGGGTTCCTTCATCTTTGTGATCTTCAGGACTTAGCAAGTTGGCATTCAGTTACAAATGTCATGCCTGTTATTAAAGGTATAGGGTAGACATGAGTGTTTAAAGCTGTATCAGGTTACGAAAAGAATGAAAATGTTGTTATCCTTGAGAGACTCAATCAAAAGGAATGCGATTCGCATCACCACTATCCTGTTTTCACTTCTCTGAACACCTGACGCTGCTCGAGAACTTTGGATAGATTTTTGAACAATGCATTGTAGTAGCGCACATAATGAAACTTAACATCACATATACTACCTTCTTTAACGGGGAAACCTATACTGTCCAAACTAGTAAAAGGAAAAGCTCTACACCTGAGAGCAATAAAACCAGCCTACTTGGACTGAAAATATCATCCTCCTACAAAATGAGGAAACACTACGTACGTACCACCTTTTAGAGAATGGGAAACATTCAATATTTCTGAACAAAGCATTTAGAACAATCGATCACAAAAACATACCGTGGCATAGACATAGCGACTCCCCTTAATGTCCAATTTCATCACGAGTCACATTCAAAGTTAATATGCAATTAACATCAACTTAATAACTCTATGAAATAGGAAAACATATAGTAGTAATCTCAAAACGCATAAGTTCATATCATATAAACAATCTTGTAATGTATACACATTTCAAGCATCAACGTATGGATCTCAAACTTTTCCCGACATGCCAGAGTATATCAAATGCATACATCTTTAAAAAAACTCAAATCATTGAACAAAAATGCTCAGTTAGGAATTAGATTTCCTGATCATGCTTGTTTATGAAAAACAAGTCATAGTTCAAGTCATTGCTCACCTTCATTACCTTACAAAGAAAAAGTCATAGTTCAAGTCATCACTCACTTCCACTGCCAATTAACTCAAATCATACTTTTGTTCGTGACTATAGTGTTTGGATAAACTTGGGTGCACCTGGACTATTTCAGCGGGTACCTGCTACCTCCTGTAATCACGGTATGAGTGGCGCGATAGCGATAAAGAACTTTTAATGGCACTCCGTGATTGTGGACTTCTAGCGTGGTCACCTAGGTAACTCTGACCACCTAAGCTTTAGAAGATGGAAATGAATCACATAGTATTTTTGCCTCTGCTGGATTTGAATCGGTTTCTCGTAGTTTTCCACCCACTTCATTGACCATTATACCTCTGCCTTGGGTGCAACTAAAATCCGACTTCCGATCAACAAAATTATTCAATTCGTCAATGAATGTGTAAAGCAACACATAGTTTAGAGTTACAACCTACCAACTTCATATTTTAATCAATTCAAGTAATAGGAAATCACAATGCACATTACCTAACACATAGTTTAGAGTTACAACCTACCAACTTCATATTTTAATCAATTCAAGTAATAGGAAATCACAATGCACATTACCTGAAGTCTTGGCTAACTCAAGGTTCCCTCAACTACGCTTTTCATAGTTATTCTCACCAAATTCCTTACAATTTCTCCATACTCAATCCATAGGTCAACCATCAATGGATCAATGTCTCCATAATAATTCTTACCCAAGGTGCCCATATTAATTATTGGGCCGGCTCTAAAGCTATGAATAGTAAGGCTTGCGCCTTAGGCCCCCAAATTTGGAGGGCCCTATTTTTTTTTAAAAAGAAGGTTTATAGGTATTTAAAAAATACTAATATTTAGTACTTTTAATAAAGTAGAGTTTTTTAATATTAAAAAAAAGCTCTTTAAATGATAAATAAAGTAATAATTTGACTTACTTAAAAATGCGTAGATGAATAATTTTCCAACTTGAGAGGAACCTAATTGCTTATATTTATTTCTTTTTTCTTTTTTCGAGGGAGGAAATGATTCCCATACTCACTTACAATTTGAATAGAAGAAGATGACGTGATAAAGATTTCTTGTACCTTTGTTTGGGTATCCTATGTTATTTTTCACTAATTTCCTATAAAAATAATTATATAACTAAAACAATATTTATAATGAACTAAAAAACCAAATCTCCCGATTGAAACTGTCTCACTCGAGACAACTTAAACAAGAGGAACATTATACTTGTTAACAAATGTTATATGTGCTCAACAAAATTCAGAAAGTGTCAATCATATTTATAGTGAACAAGAAAACCAAATCTCCCAATTGAAACTGTCTCACTCAAGACAACTTAAGCAAGAGGAACATTATACTTGTTAACATATGTTACATGTGCCAACAAAATTCAGAAAGTGTCAATCATCTTTTCCTCCATTGCTCAGTTGCAAGTGAAATCTGGAATCTCTTCTTCTCTATTTTTGGTCTAGAATGGGTTATGCCTCAGATAATAAAGCAAGCATATGAAAGTTGGTGATTTTGGAGAGTTGACAAATCCATCAAGAAGATCTGGAGAATGGTTCCAGCACTAACTTTTTGGTGTATCTGGACATAAAGAAATTAGAGGTGTTCTGATGGCATCTCAACTCCAACCTACTCCCTCAAGACTATTTGCTTAGTTAATTTATTTAGCTGGATTTATCTTTCCCCTGTAACTTGTGCAGTTCACTTTGTGGATTTCATTAGCTCCATGTTCTTAGCATAGATTTTTGTATTGGAGCTAGTTATCTACCATTTTATACTTTTGCATATTTCGATGCCTATTAATGAATCACCCTTACTTTAAAAAAAAAATTCTCCGAGTGGAAACATCATTTGAATTGCAATCTCATCCATAATCTCTCTGACGATTTAACAGCTTGTTTGGATGGTTGTTACCTATTGTATTGTATCGTATTGTTACTTAAAATACGATGTTTATTTTGATTGTTACTTAAATTTTATTATATTGAATCGTTAAATCCGTCGTTATGTAATGACGAAAAGAGCCACTTTATGTAACGACTGATTTGGTGTGGTCGCGTCGTTACCTTGTCTTTTTCTCTCATCTGCACCCTATATTATTATTAAATAATTTTATTTTATAGTTTATCCCACCTTTTAATATAATAATTCTACCCCATATCATAATTTTTCTTTATAATATTGCAAGTTTATTCTTCATATTACTGGCGCGTGATGTCATGAAATGACGGCAAATGATATAATCTATCCAAACATTGTATTCATCAAACGATGCAGTGCAATATCATACAATACAATACGATACATTATGAAACGATATGTAACAAGCATCCAAATAAGCTGTAAAGGATCTGTTTAATTTCATCTTTTATATTGTCCAACTACCTCTCCAACTACCTCTGATTACTCTTTCAAACCTTATTATATATGTAAGTGCTATGACATTTGTTAAAAATTGTATACTTGTCTAATCAATTTATTTAGTTGGTTCAACCAGGCCCCTGTAACTAGCTTTGAATCTTTTTTGGATTGTGTCTGCTCTTTGGTTATTCAGTAAGTTTTTGTATATGAGCAACCACACTTTTGTTGTATATTTTTGCTATGCATCTTCTTGATGCCATTTAGTGAAATTATCAAAAAAATTGTATACTTTACTTATTTCTAATGTTTGGACGGTCGTTATCTTCTACCAATATAGGTGTTTTCAACGGATACCTGCTACCTTCCATCGCCACAACACATGTACCGAGCACGTAGAAACAAACTAGTGTTTTTTACTCTGGTAGAATTTGGACGGTGTTGCTCAAGGTTTGCAACCACTTCATTGACTTCTAGGCTGCACCTATCGATGTTGGATTGCATATTAGTTGGATTCTTCTGTATAATTGATCAGGGGCGGCTCAAGCACATGCGGGGCCTAAAACTAAAGTTTAATATGAGGTCTAAGTTTTAAAAGAAAGTTATAAGATATGTTTTTATTTGAAGTCTATTCTTCTAACTTTTTTGTGATACAAAGTTGTTAATAATCTTTTTCATAATTAATTTTCTCTAATAATTCCTTTTCAATTGATAATATAGCGAACACATTAAATCTTTATTGAGATATTGTTGATCTTAGATAAGATTTTATAGAGCCATAGAAGTATAGAACTATTGGAAGCTTAAAAATATTATTGAACACTTGAACTAATGAAATCTTGGATAAAGAATGTGAGTAAGAATATTAAAGAGAAAGAAAATATGTAGGAGTTTCTAAAATATGAAGAGATCGATTGGGGAAAAGAAAGATTGATTTGGACAAATTAAGAAGGGAGAGTAAAATTTTGACACGTTATCTAACGAAGGAGTAAAAAGTAAAAGATTGAAATGTTGTTCTGTTTAATTGGCAAATAATGTAACATCTTTGAACTACTACCGTCCATTGGCAGACTTAAAAGCTAGAAACACATATCCCTGCTTACTGCTCAGTAAACTATCTTAGCAGAAAAATAACTTGATTTAACATAGGACATTTCACTGCAAATGCAGAGACGTAATGCATGCCAAAACTATCAATGATTAGAAGTCTAGTTTGTTTGCTTCTACACAGCACCACTTGTTTGCTCTTTATCTTGCAAGTGACTACAAAGATTGCTCGCTATCATGTCGTTGGTTTTATTTGAAGTGATTCAAAACTTAATATGCTTATCGTTTAAAATGTCCAGCATTTTCCGAAAAGATGTTTTCAATAATTATTTAGGATACATATGTTCACTAACAGGAAAAAGTATAATCTATGTGGAATGACTATCAATTTAATTACTACTAATTAAAAGTACATTGGTAATTATATTTCTCTCTATAAAATAGTTATCCCACCAGCTCAAAGAATTATTAATTGAGTTTCCATATGGTTTCAAGGTTTCATCACTAGGATTCCTTGAGTCTTAATCACTTCACTCTCAAGCCTTGAGAGTGATCTCTTTCCTATTCTCTGCGGATAAATATGAACAATATAATAACAACTCACAAAATTACGCATAAAAATGTGTAGATAAATGAACTTCTTGAGGTCTCTCTGCTAAAGAAAGACCAAACTCATTCACAAATTTGGTTCTCCCAGTATTTAAAATAACTTGACTTGGTTTTCGAAACTTAAATAGAAGAAATAATTTCGGAGACCTCCTCTCACGTTTCGCTCCATCTGTCCATCACACTGATATCTTTCAGTAGTTTATGATATTAGGTTTATCTCTCTTATTTTGAGTATTTTGGTAACAATTCTGTTAGTTTTTTTTTTAAATGATGAAGCAGCAAAAAAATTAAAAGAATGGTTGAAAATGTATCTCATAAATTTTATTAACCAAGAGGGCTTTAAATAGCCAACTTAATAACAGAATTTATAGAAAATCTGCTGAATAAATATTTAAATTCAAAAACCTAAACTATTTCAACTAACTTATTCAATTAAATTTGAATTTAAACAAAGACTAAACTACTTATAATTCTATTAAATCAAATATCAGCAGTAACAAATGTATAATCCAACTAATTCTTTTTATTTATTTAATGCTATTATAAAAATTATCACATCACTAATTTGCCCTTATAGTTACTATACTGTTTAACTAATTAGGCATCTTTTGGGGAAAACTTCCGCTACAACAAAATGGATATGAACATTAGGAAAGAACAGAGATTTGAGGAAAGGTTCTTTGACATTTGAATCTATCTGGAAGAAAGGTTCGTTTCCTAAAGCTTTAGTGTTCAAACTTCAAAGGGGTAAAACTCTTCAAATGTCTTAAGGAGCATCTATTAAAAAAAATGCCCAAAGTAGTCTTAACAAAGTTGCTGTTAAAATCTCAAACACTAATAACACGATAGTAATGGTAGATCAATGATGTACCAAATTAACCGAAGTACGTAACTCAAACTAGTCGAAGTTTGCATACCTGTGCGACATCTTCTTTGTAGACGACAACGATCTCAACAAATCCTCAAAATTGGAAGACGGCGGCCAGTATCAGTGGTGCGGCCAGCCACCACTACGCCACCGCAAACGGCGGATCCTCCATACTGTCAGTGAACCTTAAATTAGCATTAATTAATTTTGGAAAGGGCAAAAGTCATATTATAAACTTTTATAATTAAATAAAAATAAAAATAATTATTACAAAAATAAATAAACGTAATAGTATAAACAACGAGAGAGATCAGTGTTAATAGAGCGAAACCTGAGGGATGTCTTCGAAATTATTCTCCTCAATAGGATAATCTTTTACGATTTATAGTATTTTGTTCATTTATTGTTTGGAAACAAATATTATTGAGACTTTTACAACAGAGAATCAATCTAAGTCGAAAATTACGACCCCAATATATCAAATTGTCTCTAAAATTAATTAAGCCTAACACATATCAAAATGATACACATTCTACTAAACAACTATTAAACATGAACTGAAAATTTTTATATAACCCAATGATCCCAAGGTAGATACATAATATCTCAAAATCGATAGTACAAGTCATAAGTTTCCTAAGAATCACTAGAAATAACAATACAATACATCAGGGTCCCGGAATAATAGGAAACAACAGAAATAAAAGACAACAGAATGTGACTTCGGAGCCTGCGAACGTCAAGAAGATATACCTTGAAGTCTCCAGCCGCGCAAACATAAGTAGCAAACCAATGCGATCAATACCTGGATCTGCACAAAAATGTGCAGAAGCATAATAAGAGTACACCACAATGGTACCCAGTATATATCAAGTCTACCCTCGATAGAGTAGTGACGAGGCCAGATCAAGACACCTACTGAACATGTAAAATTGCGCATGATATAACTTCAAGCTAACAATAGAAAGAACATTAATGTAGGACCAACAGTCGCAGGATCACAAATCTACAATCAACAGCGAAAATAATAGAAACATGAAGAGCAACAAGGAATATATGGTAATAAGAAACGGATGACGACTCAATCAATCAAATCGTTCCAAATGCATTACAACAAGAATTACCCGAGCTACCACTCCTCGTAATCTCAAATCATAACTTGCAACTTTCAATTCCTACACATATGGCACCCCGTGCCCACATTTTTCCAAATCACTTTCGCACAACAAAATTCATGTGCCACCATATACATTGTATCTGTGTCAAATGCTAATTAAAATGTTCAAGAGATTTATTTATATATGATAAGGATAATAACAACTTTGAATAAAGTAGGGAAATCAGGTGAGAAAATGAGTTTATTTTAGAAACCATTTGGGTGAAGAAAATAATATTTTCAAATAAAATAAAGCATCGGATAAGCTACCGAATTAAATATATAATTTGTTAAATTAAAACATAATATTGATTTTTCAACGAAGTAAAAACATCAATTCATTTCGGATAAAGAACACTTACCCCAAACCAACAAAGTAAAAGATTGGTCTTCAAATCCTCATTTTACACGTTTGAAGGGTTTTATAAAAATTTCCATTTTCTTTCATTCAATTCACTAATTTAATGATAGAAATAATTATGGAATCATGAAATATAATCAATTCCAGATAAAGAACATTTGCACCAAACCAACATGTGAAGAACCCCTCCAAAATCGCCCAAAACAAGGTCTACAACTCAAAATATGAAGAGAATGGGTAAACCCTCAAATATTAACCTTTCTGCCAGAGATTCCGCATTTGCGGACAAAAAAGCGCATTTGTGCTCTCGCATTTGTGAGCGAAATTCCGCATATGCGGTTCCCACTAGCTAGACCAAATCGCGCACCTGCGTAAAAGAGGGTCGCACCTGTGACTTCGTAGAAGTGCCTAAACAACCGCAGAAGCAGCCTTCCTTGCACCTGCAATCCATAACACGCAGATGCGATGATCGCACCCGTGATCCCTCACTCGCAGAAGCGAAACTTTCGCCCATGCTCCATCATTGCAGAAGCGACACACAGAACGCTGAAGTGACCCCGCACATGCGTTGCAAAATGCACGGGTGCGACGCACCAGAAGTAGACGTGATCAAATGTATTAAAACCATTCGAAACTCGTCTGAAACACACCCGGGGCCCCGAGACCCCGTCCAAACATACCAGCAAGTTCCAAAACATGACGCGGGCCTGCTCGAGTCCTCAAATCACATCAAACAATATCAAAATCACGAATCACGCCTGAAATCGAACATAATGAACTTTTGAACTTTCAACTTCCAAATCTCGTGCCAAACTATATGAGATCAACCCGGAATTGAAATCGAACTTAATGAACTTTTGAACTTTTGCATGCAAGTTCCAAATGACACAACGGAGCTATACCAACTCCCGGGTTGAAATCCGAACCTGATATCTACAAAGTCAACTCCCGGCCAACCTTATGAACATTCCAAACCTTCAAATTTCCAACTTTTGCCAAATAGTGTTGAAACCTTCTAGAACTATTTAAATGCAAATCCGGGCACATGCGCAAGTCCAAAATCACCATCTGTACCTAACGGAACCATCAAAATCCCGATATGGGGTCAAACACACAAAATTCAAACTTGGTCAACTCTTCTAACTTAAAGCTTCAAAATGAAATTTATTCTTCCAAGCTAATTCCGAATCACCCAGAAACAAAAATCGACGATACACACAAGTCGTAATACATCCTACGGAGCTACTCATGTCCTCAAACAACCGAGCGAAGTGCAAATTCTCAAAACGACCAGTTGGGTCGTTACATTCTCCCCCACTTAAATACGCGTTCGTCCTCGAACGTTCCAATAGTCGTTCCAAAGTCATCGAATCACTGTGTAACCTTACCATGCACATACCCGGGGGTGATACCACGTCACCCTAATTTATGTAAGCCTGGCCACACGACATAACTGAAGATCATTATTTTGACCTTAGCCCTTACACCTTGGAACTCAATTCCCAACATCTGAAATTCCTTACAAGACTCGAATCTCGCATCCACACACTGTATAAGTCGAAACAAGCTATCTCAAGCTATAACCATAACCCAAGACGTAATCACATAATATACCACACGACTCACATACTCGTAGCAAAAATTCTCGATCACAATGGCATCTCAAAACCACCCAATACCGGCAATGAACCACATATCAAATAAAACCTTGTGCAAAACCTTCGTACACTGCCCATGATGAAAGAAATACGCAGAAACTTATAGCCACTCATCAGGTCAACAAGTACCACTACAACGCATTACTATGAACCCATCACACATAGTAGGACCAAGACACGCGAATCTAACACAAAAGATCATATCCCAACCTAGCCCTGTTGCAATCCGTGACCCATACAAACACCGGTCCATACGAAATACTTCAAGCCACAATGCTCAAAATCAATAACTACACGCAACTCGACATCAAGTACACGAAGTGCATGACCATAACCATGGAGAAGTAAATAGCACAATATACCACAACCGGGAAGACCATAGCCTAGGCGCAATCAACCATTCAACACCCAATAACCATCTCGCTCAAATTCCACTATAAGGCCCGAACAGAACTGCATCGGGTATGCATATATCCAACAAATGACAATCCCTCGTAGCGTAGAAGAGTAACACATAGAATATATCAGAAAACGAACAAGCTCAACTTTAATCGAATGACACAGCTTCTAGCAATAACACTGTTGAGTCACCAAACCGATGTGGAACACACATCCTCCTCGGGCCTTCCAACGGGCCCCCAAATCATCTACAGTAATCCCAAATAGATAAATAGCCATCCAAAAGTCCACAAAGGTCTAGCCATAACACATACCACCATCTAGCTAACTTTGGTCACATCTGCTCAGCCCGCAACCCCAAAACAATCTACTTCTGAGAACTCCTAGTCTCCAAATCCATAGAACACTTGAATCACCATAGTCGATCACAACCCCACCACTCGAATGATTAACACACTGCTCATACATAATCATCCCCACGAGAAATACTTCTATAAGTCTTCCATGCCACATAGCAAAATCTGAACATCAGTAGTCAATCAACCAAGCGAGTACTGCAATATCAATGAAGCATTCGTAGGTCACAACACAGATCACCTTCTGAATTGTGCATCCTTCTCAGGCAATACCAAGTAGTAGTAGTAGTAGTAGTAGTAGTAGTAGTATTCATCTAGTCATCTGAAACCGTCCATGTCATCTAAGAGTTCATGACCTTCCCTTCAAAACTGAACCGCCACCTTGTACATTCATATCTCAATCCCATAGGACGCATAACATCTATCATTCAATCATACGAAGGGCACGAGAATCTCATAATCAACTCCGAGTCACCAGCAGAATACATACCCGATCAGTCAGAAATCTTCCATTTGATCCTATCTTGGAGAAAATCAAAATACGCAACATGCTCCTCACCCCAGTAGGAAATATCCATTCCAAACCTCGGTAGAAACCATCGAGAACTCTTCGAAACCCATTTGCACATAGCCAAGCCATCAGAATTGAATCTCTCAAACTCTACTAAGCCATGCAGGTCGCCAAACCTAGAGTATTGCCATAAAACACATGTGGAGACTAACCACATCATAAGTACTGATCTCGTCCAATTTCACTCCTCAAATCGAGGTTATGAAAACGATCGATGCAATAGTAATACCCAACAAGAGTCAGGGTCGAATTCCACAGGGAGCAATATGAATGGGAGTTAGTACTATATATCTTAGCGTATCAGTTTGTATATCTAAATTTGCACTTCCGCAAAGTTTGGTTTGTTTAAAAATCTAAACTAAACTATGGTTACAATAAAAAAATGAAACTAAAAAATTGTTTTCGTAGTTTTTCAAATATATAAAAGGCCTAGGGATATGACCTTCACCTAGGTGTTTGCCTAATGGGTTGTAAACTTTAAGGCTTATTTTATTGGATGGGGTGTATTATAGATTTCAACACTCGGTTACCCACTCAATATCTCTTGGTCAGAGAGTGATTTTGCCCAATTTGGCTTTCTCAAGTCCAAATGTGTATTGAACAAAATGGTTGATAAAAAGCTCAAGTCGGGTTTTACTAGCTCTAGGTTCAACCCTTTAATTGGGCTTATCAATCTCTCGATTGACCCAATTTCTTGTTAGCCAAGTTTTCCCAAACTAGGTCTCTCTTTATCAAGTAGAGACCAAGTCAAATAGGCATGAACAAATGTTTGCAACCATTAATCCCACAATTAAAAGCAAGAACAAGGCTAAACAATAAACACCCAACCATAAACAAACAATAAATCAAACACCCATTAAGTTTACACTCTAGGGTTGGGTCAGAACCCTAGTGAAAATTTAGCTACTCATGCTTAAAAAGGAAAAAAAAGGAGAAGAAATGATAATTAAACCCATATTGCTAATTAAATTGATAAACTATATGTTCAAAAAGCTCAAAATAGCAAAAACTACTGAAAAGAGTAAAAGAAACCGTCTATTGTAGTATCTGATGTCAAAGTTAGCCTAAAAAGGTGAAACTCTTATATTTATACAGGGCTGGAATTTTTGGATAAAAATGCCCTTTTGGAGGTTCTGCGGCCGTACAATTCCATGTGCGGTCCGCACTTTTCTTCAGCTTGATAGGATTGGAAATGTGCGTCCGCATAATCCTGAACTGCAGCCACACTGCACTTTTTCTGGGGTCCGCACAATTGTAAGTGTGGCCGCATCTTCCTCTTATGCGGCATGCACACTTCGAACTGCGACCACATAGCTCTTTTTCTGCGTCCGCACAATAATTGTGCGGTCCGCACTTTTGATAAACTTGAAATGCAGGTTCTTTGAACTTTTGCTCTAACCCAGCTTCTACGACCGCACAATTCATGTGCGGAACGTACTTTGCACCAATCTCTGATGGATTTTTATTCACAACCTGCGGTCGCAGATGGTATTCTGTGGTTCGCTCTTCAGAGATTTTTTGCCTATTTTTGTCCTTGAGTTCAGATTACTCCTTCTTGAGTCGGATTTCATCTTGGGAGCCCATCTTCCAATATTCCTGCAATTAAGCACATTTCATCAGTTTTTGGGAACACAATTAAGCGCTTTTGAACTAAAACGAAAGCTAAAGGGCGCTAATAAGTAGGCAAAATCCCCACTTATCAACTCCCTCAAACTTAAGCTTTTGCTTGAAGAGGTAATTCCCACCTCCACAAGTTAAGAGTTGTTCCAGATAATCAAAGGTGGGTCATTCACAAATCAATTGGGACAAACAATTACCCACACCACTTATAAATTATCGACAAGGCAACAAGTTAAACTTTTAAGCACAGATAGTTCTAATGTGACACTTGAGCATCAAGAGTTGACTTTATTCATCAAGGAAGCTCTATCTTTCATGTAGGTCATGGTGGATCCCAAACTCCTCCTACTCTACTCTCCATTTTCCTATCTCACGTAAGAATTTAGCACTCAATCCAAAGATTTGTGAAAGGCCCGCTCATCTCTCTCAAAAGAATGTTGCAAGTACGGCTTTAAGTACCATAGGTTTTCCCCTCATGTAAATCACCACTAATGTAAGCTTACTCAACTTGAAATAACGTAGGGCTTTTTTGGAATGAAATAAAGGCTTTTTGGACTAAGGTTGGATATGCTATGATAAAACATGTTCATCTTTCCTTAAACACTCCATTTTCTTTTCCCGGCTCATGTTTTGCCAACTCCTTGAGGCATTTTCTTTTCCTTAGTGGAACTAGAGAGACTTAACATAACTCTTTCCTGGTCATGATATTCATTTTATCCTTATTTGATTTCTCCATGCTTTGCATCATTACCTTTCTTTGAATCCCTTCAACTCTTCAACTTATTCACTTTCTTTTTGCAATTTTCTTTTTGTTCTTTCTTTTTCTTGCCTTTCCTTCTCTTCATGTCTTTTCTCCTTTGTGCCTTGATACCCTTTTCAAGTCCTCGTCTCTCCCCCAAACTTACATTTTTAACCAATTATTTTGCAAGAGTTAAGAAAAGTTTGGGTGCCAAGAAAGGGTCACGACAAAACGGGTAAAGGCTTGTAACATGGTTATCAAATGAGAAAGGTTTTAGGCTCAAATGGGTTGACTAGGGATACCAACATTGGTGGCAATGGAAATTTCAAGCGGGTCAAGGAGCGCCTACAATCACTTCTCAAGCCAAGCAAAACTTAAAATTTCGCCTAGAAACACATTCGGGGCAAGTTCTAGACCATTCGCACGGGTACTTTTGCAACAACAACATCTCACCTCTCACGCATCTGGATTGTTAAAGAGGATAGAGTCTAGGGCCCACAATGACCATATTTAAGATTAAAAATCACTATGGTTCGACTAAACCACTCGATGATTGCCTAAGTCAACACAAGAGTCAAAAGGTCACTAACTAGAGCTATTTCTTTCCAAAAACCTTGTTTTTAACCATAAGTACGTAATTAAGTGTGTTGGTACCAAGTGAAACATGTTTGAATCTTCGAGCATGACTCAATTAGGTCTTTTTATTCATTATTACTACTATTATTACCTAACTATAAAAAATGGACTCAATCCTTTAAGAAGGTTGTCGCGCCATCCATCGTTGGGAAGAGTCACCCGATTCACACAAAAACCCACCTTTGGAAAGAACCGTGGCATTAAGAAAACCAAAGGTTTATTAGCCACTAAAACATAAAAAGAAGCTATTAAAGTAAAAAATAAGCTACTAATTCAAAAATAAGACAAACATAAAGATAAAGAAGCTAATAAAGCAAAAAGCTATTGAAAGCTAAACGGATATACATAATGAGGGATAAGAGAGAATATATACATAATGAGAAAGAAAAGAAAATAGTAATAAGTTGATTACAGGCCAAATGTCTCATAATTATCAAAATACTGAATCAAAATCATCAAAATGTCAAAAAAACTCCACCCCCTAAATAAATTTAAGCATTGTCCCCAATGCTTAACAAAATAAGAGTAAAAGAAGGGTGAGACTGAAGAAAACTCCCTATGGCTCAGTGGCCATCTCTGTGTACCCAGCAGTGGCACCGACCTCAGTCTCCAATTGGATCTCATCATCCTCAAGTCCGGGAGTAGCCGGGTTGGTGAACATTTGACGGACTACCTCAGAAGTTTCAACAACAAGGTATATCTCATCAAACTGGCCAACTGCTGCGGTAGGTGCCGTGGGATCTGAGCCTGGGTGGTGCGGGTCTATCAACATGTCAAATGGAATGTCTCCGGCTACTGCAAGCTTGGCAACCTGCCGCCGGAGCTTATCCAGTGACTTCTTTGATGGCTGTGACTTCTGCATCTTCTTCACCTCATTGGACAATTCTTCAATTACGGATCCATGTCGTACAAGAGTGGCCATGATAACGTTCTGATTATCCAAGATCTTCTTCAAGGTTTCTTCGATTGTGGGAGGAATTTGGGGTGCCGACATAGATAACTATGTTGCAACATGACCAGATATATCAAATAGCTTTGCAGTAGTTGTCTGTATCCAGTTGTTGAAGCTCGTCAAAGTTTGGGAGACTCGTAGAGCAGATAGTGGAGCAGAAGGCATAGGCACCAGCTTCAAAGCCGATGAGTGGGGCACTGAGGTTGAAGTTGGAGGCATGGTAGTTGCACTGGCAGAAGGCTCTACTGAAGTGGAAGGCATATCTGCTGACTTTGAAGCTACCACCGAAGGCTCATCAGACTGTCCTACGGTAGTAGTCAAATGACTCTTTCTCTTCGGGTTCTTCGAATCCATCAGAGAATACCAAGAGAAGGGCTTCTTTGCCCGAACCTTCGTGTCAAAATCCCTAGGCTCTACCCGTACATCTGTAAGGTACTCAGTGGGGGTGTTGGGATATGAGTAGGAAGTATCAGCCTGCCTGGAGACCATTGACATGTTGGAAGACATCACGCCACCCACATTAATCGAGTACCCGGCCATAATAGAGGCGATTAGATTTGCCCGTGGAATAGGTAAGTTTGTCTCGTTCTGGCACGGGTCTAGTCTGCTGCATATGAAGATTTGCCATCCCCTCCGCCTCGAAATTTAAGGTGTTCCGCTGAATAGGTCCCTGTAATGATCCATGGTGGTAGTGGCTCGGGAGCTGCAAGAAGCTCAGCTAGCCATGGGCGAGCTGCATCACCCATCTCCAGCTTCTCCAAGTACTATACCGGCTCAACGTCCTCAAACCCCAAGTAAGAGTTCAGTGTGTGCTGGTCGAACCACATCTTCAGATTTCTCACTTTTGTAACTTTGGTCCCTTTCTTAATATGTGACACATTGGCATAGAACTCCCGGGCCAAATATTCCTTGGCGTCTACAGCTGACTTGGTGAACCACATCCACCCCTTCCTCTCTCGAAACTGTCTCAACACTTCTGGATTGTACTTGTCAAGGTATTGAAGTTGGAACTTTCGCTCGAGAGTGAGCGATCTCACCGGTCACCACCCACGGAAGGTGGTGAAGGCAGCTAGACTCATAAAACGATCCTCCCAGGCCTCATTTTTCTTTGACCTCTCAAGGCTGGCAACTGTAGTATCTCCCCCTCGGCCATCGTCCGAAATATCATCAACATCAGCTGCTGGTGTCTCGGGGACAGGTGTAGTAGAGGTCTATGAATCCTGACTTACACTCTCTGAACCCTCGAAAGTGTTATTTGATGAGGAAGACTCGTCTCGGAGTTGATACATTCCATGTGGCTGTTGTGGATAGCCATGGGCGAGCTGCATCACCCATCTCCAGCTTCTCCAAGTACTATACTGGCTCAACGTCCTCAAACCCCAAGTAGGAGTTCAGTGTGTGCTGGTCGAACCGTATCTTCAGATTCCTCACTTTTGTAACTTTGGTCCCTTTCTTAATATGTGACACATTGGCATAGAACTCCCGGACCAAATATTCCTTGGCGTCTACAACTGACTTGGTGAACCGCATCCACCCCTTCCTCTCTCGAAACTGTATCAACACTTCTGGATTGTACTTGTCAAGGTCTTGAAGTTGGAACTTTCGCTCGAGATTGAGCAATCTCATCGGCCACCACCCACAAAAGCTGGTGAAGGCAGCTAGACTCACAAAATGGTCCTCCCATGCTTCCTTCTTCTTTGACCTCTCAAGGCCGGCAACTATAGTATCTCCCCCTCGGCCATCGTCCGAAATATCATCAACATCAACTGCTGGTGCCTCAGGGACAGGTGTAGTAGAGGTCTCAGAATCCTGACTTGCACTCTCCAAACCCTCGGAAGTGCTATGTGATAAGGAAGGATCGTCTCGGAGTTGATACATTCCATGTGGCTGCTGTGGATGTGATTGAATAAGAGACTGCTCTTGCACTAAGTCGCCCTCCGATGCTTCCCGAGATGGGGCATATGAACTTGATTTGGAGGCCTCGGGCTGTCTTCCTCGGCCCGCTGTAGCTTTCTTGTTGATTATCATTTGGAGGGCGAGGGGTAAAGTGCTTTTGCCTCGACCTCTAGAAGGTTCACCCTTCCCCTTTGAAGTATCGACGTGGCCACGAGATCTAATAATTTTCTATAATAAGCAAACAACAGCAGTTAGTTGTAATTCAGATGCACAAAGGCGGTATATCACAATGTGGAATATGAGTGCATGGTGGGAAAGTGCAGTCCGCACAATTATAAGTGCGGTCGCAGTTTGGGGTTGTGCGGACCACACAATTTGAATGTCCGACCGCAGCTCAGAAATTGCGGTTCGCAAAATTTTAAGTGCGGCCGCAGAATTGAAGTGCAGTCCGCACATTTCTCATTCCGGCCGCACATTAGAATTCCCAAAAGTACCAACTCTCTGATGACAGAGATTGGTCTGATTTGCATCCGTACACACTTTTCTGCGGCCGGATGAAATTTCTGCGGTCCGCACAATTTCAAGTGTGGCCGTAGAATCATGCTTCTCATACAGTACCCTAATCTTGACTTTGCAGACCGCACAATTTCTTGTGCAGCCGCAGGTTTCAAACCAAAGTCGATCAGACTCCTAGGGTTTACAAACTTTTTCAAAAATTGACATGGTATTAACAATTAGGCATGCAAATCAATTTACCCCGTCCCCGTAAAGCAATTAGTAGTTGACCCAATACAGATTAAACCCAATATGGTAGTAAAATTAAAATCTATTGACAAATGGCCTAAAACTACCTAACAAATCATAAATTAAACTAAAAATTGAAAAATTCTATGAGATATTAAGCATACCAGATATGAAGGAGTGCAACTAAATGATCACATATGTGGATGGGGTGTGGCAGATGATTGAACAGATGATTTACACGTTTTAGAGTTTAGAGTGCTCATAAAGGGAAAAACTTTATACATCAGTCTTAGGCTACTATTTATACTTGCAGGCAGACTTGGGGGACAAAGGAGGAGTGCGGCAAGAGAATTCCTTCTGCGGTCCGCACTCTGTTACCTGGAGGCTCATCGGTTCCGAGGTCATTTACTCAAGACGTTGACTCAAGTCAAACTTGTTAAATTATATACATATCATTAATAATTGTACATATAAAAAAGCTAGACAACATAGAGTTAAAATAAAAATATATTTGAACTATTTTTTAAAAGCTTAAGGCGAAGAGGGTTGAACCCCCTTCCGCCACCCCCTGAATCTGCCCCTGGTCAGGATGATACTTGAATAAAATATTCCATCCATTTCAATTTGTTTGAAGTTTGAACCTTTTTTGTCAAAATGACTAATTGTTGGTGCGAATACAGAAATATATTCTTTAAATTTTCGAAATAAAATTTATATATTTAGAAACTATACTAGCATTTGGACACAAATTTGATTGAAACGTGAAAAAATGAGTTTTTAAAAATGAGATGAAAAATGGTTTTTGAAAGTTGAAATTGTGTTTGGATATGCATTTTACTTGAAAAGAATTTTAAGTTTTGTGAGTACAAAACTTAAAAAACTAGCGTTGTTTTGGGATTTACAAATCTGCTAAAAAATGGTTAAAATCTATAACCAAACAGATATTTGAAAACAAAATTTGAAAAAAAAAGCTTTCAAAGTTTATGGACTAACGGGAGCGGGCTAACGGGAGCTACATAAGAAGTACTAAAGTCACAATATTTAACAATTCAAAATATTAAAAACTATTTACAAAAATACGGTGAAAGAAAATCTTGTTTGACTCTCCAAATAGTAATATGTTAGTTCTCTTTGAGATGAGGAAAAAATGGAGAGGACTAGGAGCATTATCCGTAACTTTCAGCTCTTGTTCTTTCGTTCTTCTGGTTAAAACTAATGTTATATCATTTACCGTTGTTTCATGATGTCACACACCAATAATATCAGACAATATTACAAAGAAAAAATATGATATGAAGCCGAATATTATATAAAAAGTAGAATGAAGGATAAAATATGATTAATTAATAATAAGGAATGGCAAGATGAGAGAAAAATAAAGGTTACGACGCCACTACACCAAATCCGCAGTTACATTAAGTGGCACTTTTCGTCGTTACGTAACGACGGATTTAACGATACGATACAAAATAATTAAAGTAACAATCAAAACATAAATTATATTTAAATTACAATACGATACAATACAATAAGTAAAGACGAATCCAGATTTTGAACTTACATATCTGAAATAGGCCAAATCAGAAAAGGTTTTTAAACAATCCTCACATTCTGCTATAATGTTCATTGTTTACACAAGTAATAAAAAAGGAGTTGCTCTTAAACTAATCCATGTTTTTTAAATACAAATAGCTCTACAAAATAACAATATCAGCTGTCCATTTATGCATATGCATGTATTGTATAGAGCTTAGTGTTTGACCAATTTAAAAAGTGATAATCAAGTTAAACTATTTTAGCAGATTATGAAAGCTTAACTTTGGGAATTACATCACAGTCAACTTATCATTAGTTAAGTAATAATCAAGTTAAACTATTTTAAAACAAGTTGAGAATAAGTTTTAGCAGATTCTAATAGCTTGACTTTGGGAATTACATCCAAAAGAAGAAATACAGTTGGTCATTTATGCATATGCAAGTTACAATATGACCAGTCAGCAGTTGCCTCTAATAACAGCATTTATTTTCTATACCAATTTGCCAGTTGTGTATACTCATACTAAGGAGTGCATTACTCAAATAGTCACTCAATTATCCGAAATTACCTGCTAAAGTCATCTTTCTTTCGTTTGTAACAGGAAAGTCACTCAACTACGCCTATAACACTCATAAGCTCACTCAACTAAATTTCTCAAACTTTTGATTGCCAAATACCTATTTTACCCTCTAAGTTACTTGTCTTCTTTTTATTTTTTTAACCTTTTAATATTTTTCTTTTCTTTTTAATATATTATAAACTTACTTATAGAATAAAACTTTTTTATTGAGCGAACTTCTGAGTGCTATAGGCAAAGTTAAAAGACTTACAATCAGAAAGATGACTTTACTTGATAATTTCAGACAATTGAGCGACCATTTAAGTAATGGACTCCATACTGAGTTGTGTAGCTTTCTAGCCTCCTCTATATATTCTCAAGTGTTCAGAGACAAAAACACCACCAAATTTGTTATGCTTTTGCATTCGCATATGGATTCAGCATTGTTCTCCTCCTATCAGTCAGTAACTAGTAAATATTCCCTTCTATTCTTCATTACAAGTTTTCTTTGTATTTCTGTTGCATTGTGTCATGGCAATGACACAGACCAACAAGCACTACTTGTATTCAGGAGAGCAATAAAGGATCCTTTTGGATATATGAAACCATGGAATGTATCCACACACTTTTGCCAGTGGCCTGGTGTCATTTGTGGACGCAAACACATGAGAGTCGTTCAACTAAACCTCGCGAACCAAAATCTAGATGGTCCCTTGTCACCCTTTATTGGCAACATGAGTTTTCTCAGGTCTCTATACCTGTCAAACAATAGCTTCCGTGGTGAAATCCCCTCGGAGATAGGTCGTTTGAGAAGGTTACAACGATTGAATCTTGGTAACAACTCATTTCATGGTGATATTCCCTCAAATTTATCAAGGTGCTCAAATCTTGTATCTCTTCTCCTTGGAGGTAACAAGTTAGTCGGAAGTCTTCCTCCCGAGCTAGGCTCATTGTCCAAACTCGAATACTTGTTACTCACTCGAAACAGCTTGACAGGTGAAATCCCTTCTTCTTTTGGAAACTTAACTTCATTGAAAGGATTCTATGCACCATTGAATAATCTTCAAGGGAAAATCCCTGATTCACTCGGGCAGCTAAAGAACTTAAACAGTTTAGGATTAGCTGCAAATAATTTGATAGGTACTATTCCTTATGCAATCTTCAACATTTCTTCCATGACAACATTTGATGTTGGAATAAACCAAATTCAAGGTACTCTTCCTTCAAGTTTGGGAATCACCCTCCCGAATCTCGAACTATTTATAATTGGCGGGAACAATATTTCTGGATCAATACCATCTTCATTGTCCAATTCATCAAAGTTGGTGTATTTTCTTGCGGGAGGTAATCAATGTTTAGCGGCTCTTTGTGTACATATTATTCCTTTGCTTATGTAGTATTGTGCCTTTGTTGATGCTTAATGTTACTACTTTGCTGGTGTTATCTGTCTGGATTTCTTTGCTGCTACTGATACATTGTCTCTTTCTTTCTTGTGTCGAGGGTCTACCGGAAACAACCTCTCTACTCCTCCAGAGTAGGGGTAAGGTCTGCGTACACACTACCCTCCCCAGACCCCACATGTGGATCTCACTGGGTTGTTGTTGTTGTAGGTAATCAACTTACAGGAAGTGTACCAAGTCTTGAAAACCTGAATGAGCTTCAACAGTTAACCATTCCAGGGAATTTTCTTGGAACTGGAGAACTAGACGACTTAAGTTTCATCTCCTCTCTGACAAATGCATCTAGTTTCAGAATTTTGGAGATGCAGTTCAATAGTTTTGGAGGAATTCTGCCTGTATCGTTCCGAAATCTCTCAAATGAGCTTCAGGTTGTGCAGTTGTCATACAACAGAATACGTGGTAACATACCGGCTGAGATTGGAAATTTCATCAAGTTGGAAGAATTTCAGGTGAGGGAAAACTTACTCACTGGTACTATTCCAACCAATCTTGGAGAAGTTAAAAACTTGCAGATTTTGGATTTGTCTCAGAATAGATTTTCTGGGAATATTCCATCATCTCTTGGAAATCTGAGTGTAGTAACCATCCTTCTTTTTCACGATAATGATCTTACGGGTGAGATACCAGCAAGTTTAGGAAATTGCAATAATTTGATTGAAATATATGTTGCTCAAAATAACCTGATAGGACAAATACCTAAGGAACTTTTTGCTCTCTCTTCCTTAGTTGCTGTAGATATTTCTGAGAACCATTTAGATGGTTTCATTCCTATCGAAGCTGGAAACATGAGAAATCTCGAGTATCTCAATGTTTCTGAGAACAACTTGACTGGCAAAATACCAAGTACCATTGGTAGTTGTGTGAGACTTGAAGTCTTAGACATGAATGGAAACTCTTTTCAAGGAATTATTCCACCTTCTTTCAGTTCTTTGAGAGGTCTCCATGTTTTAGACCTTTCTAGGAATAACTTGTCTGGTCAAGTACCAAATTACTTGGAAGATTTTAAGTTCCAACGCCTGAATTTGTCGTTCAATGGTTTTGAAGGAACGTTACCAAATGAAGGCATCTTTAAGAATGCAAGTGCAATATCAGTAATTGGAAATCCAAAACTTTGTGGGGGTGTGTCTAACATACATCTTCCAGAGTGTGACATCAAAAGATCAAAAAAATTTGGTTCGAGGTTTATCCTCAAGATTGTGATCTCTATTGTCTTTGGTATACTAGGACTTACCATTCTAGTTGCTTTACTATTTTATTTCTTGTTCAAGAAGCCAAAAAAGGGGCCTGTTTTGAGCTCATTTGGCGAATCTCTAATAAATGTATCTTACCAAAGTTTGCTTCAAGCTACTAATGGATTCTCTGAAGACAACTTGATTGGTGCTGGTAGCTATGGATCTGTGTATAAAGGAACTCTTGATGGAGGAATAGTTGTAGCAGTGAAAGTATTAAACCTCTCACGACGTGGAGCTTCCAAAAGCTTTATGGCTGAATGTGAAGTCTTGAGAAACATAAGACATCGGAATTTGGTCAAGGTTCTTACAGCTTGTTCGGGAATCGACTATCAAGGGAATGAATTCAAGGCATTGGTTTACGAGTTTATGGCTAATGGAAGCCTCGAAGACTGGTTGCATCCGAGTCCAAGTGAAGATGCAAATCTGGCAGAATCAAAAAGGTTGAATATTCTTCAAAGGCTCAACATTGCTATTGATGTTGCTTCTGCAATCGATTATCTTCACCGCCACTGTGAGACACCGATAATTCACTGTGATCTCAAGCCAAGCAACATTCTTATAGACGATAGATTGGTTAGTCGTATTGGCGATTTTGGTTTGGCAAAGTTCCTTCAACCAACTGCTCAAAATTCTTCTGTTTCAGAAGGAAGCTCTAGTGTTGTTAGAGGAACTATTGGTTACACTGCTCCAGGTAACTGTTTCTCTCAAACTAGTTACTTTTATAAAATCAAGTCCTACTAAGTTATGTTCCTTATTTTGTTTTGTGAATTGTAGAATATGGAATGGGCAGTGAGCTATCGACGTCTGGTGATGTGTACAGCTTCGGAATCCTCTTGCTTGAAATGTTCATAGGAAAAAGACCAACAGATGGAATGTTTAGGGATGGTTTAGACCTGCCGAGTTTTGCTAAGTATGCGTTGCTTAATGGAGCTACAGAAGTCATAGAATCATCCCTTATTTCCGGAAGTAATGAAGAGAATGGAGGTCAAAACACAAGTATGTACCAGAATAAGGAGTGTCTGGTTTCTATACTTCAAGTTGGGGTTGCTTGTTCTGCATATTCTGGAGCTGAAAGAATGAGCATCACTGAAACTGTTTCCAAATTGTACTCTATCAGAGATGCTGCCATGTGACCAGGTGGTCACGGGTTCGAGCCGTGGAAATAGCCTCTAGCAGAAATGCAGGGTAAGGCTGCATACAATAGACCCTAGTGGTCTGGCCCTTCCTCTCGGACGCCGTGCATAGCGGGAACTTAGTGCACCGGGCTGCCCCTACTCTAACAGAGATGCTCTTCTTCTGAAATCAGAAAAAAAATCAGGAGCATGCTGAAAACATCTTCTTTTCTTTTCTAGTTATTAGTTAACTGTGTCTTTGTTGTTGTTACCAATGAGTATAATAAGTTTCTTCTTCAGTACTTAGGCTATTCATCACCTGATTACATGATGTTAGAACTACAGAATATCTTGTAATAAGTATAAGCAGAATCAAAATCAGATAGTATAAAGACAAAGAAGGAAACGTTTATTGAAGCTGAGATTTCACAAGGTGAAAAATTGTTTTGGTTCTCATTACAATTTTCAAAAAGGAATAATAATCTACAAGCAGTGGAAAAAATTTAAGCAACTATTTAGCAGTACTGTTATTTCATATTTCATTTCCACTGGTTTGCAACAATGTCTGCAAGATCAACCACCCTCTGTGAGTAACCCCATTCATTGTCATACCAAGCAATAACCTTAACCATGTCATCTCCCATGACCATAGTAAGTGAAGCATCAACAGTTGATGACACATCACTGCACCGGAAGTCGACTGACACGAGTGGTTCATCACAGACATCGAGAATACCCTTGAGCTCCTTGTCAGCAGCCTCCCTAAATGCAGCATTCACTTCCTCAGCAAATGTCTTCTTGGAGACTTGAACGACAAGGTCAACGACCGAGACATTAGGTGTGGGCACACGGAGGGCAATGCCGTTGAGCTTCCCCTTAAGGCTTGGGAGGACAAGGGCCACGGCCTTAGCAGCACCAGTTGAGGTTGGAACTATGTTGAGGGCTGCAGCTCGTGCACGTCTAAGGTCCCTGTGGCTCGCATCAAGAAGCCTTTGGTCACCAGTGTAAGAGTGAGTAGTTGTCATGGTTCCCTTGATAATGCCTATACAAGAAAAGAATATTAGTTTATGAATTTAAGTTATATGCACTGACAATAAAGAATAGTTATGCTCGTGTATAACTAGATGAAGGTGTATTACCGAATTTTTGGTCAAGAACCTTGACAAAAGGAGCAAGGCAGTTGGTGGTGCAAGAGGCATTGCTAATGATTGGTTCATCAGGGTTGTAGAGATCAGCATTGACACCAACAACATATGTGGGGATGTCACCTTTTCCGGGAGCGGTGATGATCACCTTCTTGGCTCCGGCCTGGATGTGTTTTCCAGCGCCCTCTCTGTCGACAAACACTCCGGTACCTTCTATCACCAAGTCAATCCCAAGATCTCTGAACACATTACACAAAATTTTGAACATTAGTAGCTGTTAGAGGTTGAAGGAGAGCCTTGGCGTAACTGGTAAGTTGTTGCCATGTGACCAGGAGGTCACGGGTTCAAGCCGTGGAAACAACATCTTGCAGAAATTGAGGGTAAGACTGCGTACAACAGACCCTTGTAGTCCGCCCCTTCCCCGGACCCCGCGCATAGCGGGAGCTTGGTGCACCAGGCTGCCCTTTAGTAGTTGTTAAAGGTTGACTAGATATCACAAGGTAGTATTATACTAGACAGTACATGAGCTAACTTAAGCATGTTATCATGATTCATTACTAGCTACTCACTGTTGGACAATGCTAAAACCTAGAACTACTGTTTCATATTTTTTGTTTTTTGTTCTCACCATAATAACAAATCACTTGTGCTGGTTCAAGTTGTGCTTAGACCACACATACTGCACTAATCACGCTAAGCACAAGTGGATTGCTATTTTGTGATAATTCAAATTTTTGTACATTGAAAGTATACTGAATCTTTTACACTATCCATACTTAGAAACCAATTATAGATGACAACAAATAGTAAGGTAAATTTTTGTAACTCGAGAAAAGAGGATAGCTAAGTTACTATAGCCGGTTAAGTTACCGTTAAAATATAAATTTCCTTACAATATATATGAATGTATACAACTTAAATCCTTTCATTACATGTTAGTATGAAAGAACTTACCCCCAGGGGAGGTTGACGGGGTTGCGGTCGGAGACGACTTGGATGACTTTTCCGTCGACGGAGATGCCGTCAGTGCCGACGGGCTTGACATCAGCATCAAAGATGCCAAGGGTGGAGTCATATTTGAGAAGGTGAGAGGCTTGCTTGACACCACCAGTGTCATTGATGGCAATGACATCAAGGGGAGAGTCTTTCCTACCATGCCAACACCTCAAGAAATTCCTTCCAATTCTTCCAAATCCATTGATTGCCACTTTCAACTTGGCCTCCACTACTCCCCTCTTGTTCTTCCCTCCTCCAATCTACATTTTATAAAATCCAATTCCATGTAATTATCACAAGAAACATCTTGTTATACAACCAACAACAACAAAACCAGTGTATTCTCACAAGTGCTGTCTCGGAAGGATAGTGTGTACGCAGACCTTACCCCTACCTTTAGAAGGCAGAGAGACTGTTTTCGGAAGACCCTCGGCTCATGAAAGATAAAAGGAGGGGGCAATGACAGGCAAATATCTTGTTAAATACCTTGTTATACAATGACCAAAATTGTGGAAGTACAATTTAGATGTTGTACAATGTTATCATTAATTTATGTGGTTTAAATTCTCTTTAAGAGTAGTGTCTGATCTTCATTCAAACTTATGCAATTACCAGGAATCAACATCCAACATAAAAAGAGGAAGCATAGACTACAACAAGAACACATCGCGAGTCTTGATCACAATAGATATGAAGGATTTAAGTAATATACACTGTGTTACACTATCAGTATAGTTTAACCTGTGATAGCAGATTAGTTACTGTACTTGTCAAGTTACAAGTTAATGCTTGAACAAGTTACTAGACTCAATCATTCAAAGATGAAAATACAATAATAGTACTCACAACAGAGGTTTGAAAGGCAACAACAGAGAGCAAGTCATCGTTAGTTTTCCTTCCGAATGGAATTGCTGATGAGGTACGCAGCCCTGAGAATTCAGAGAATCCTTTGTTGCTGACCTGCATTCTCATCAATACAACAAACAAGAACTCAACAAAAATGTTCATCCATCAAGTTAATAACAAGAAACAACAACAACTACAACAAAAAAAACCCAACGTAATCCCACAAAGTGGTGTCTCGGGAGGGTACAGTGTACGCACACCTTACCCCTTCTTTGTGAAGGTAGAGAAGCTGTTACCGGCAGACAATAACAAGAAAAAAGAACAATATTAATTATATGAGTGAGTGAAAGAAGGACCTGGAGAGAAGAGTTGGCTACTGAGAGAGCAGCCGAAGCCATTGTTCTTTTTAGAAATGCAGCAGAAGAATGTGGTATTTGGTGTGAAAGTTAAAGAAATATGGAAGGTATAAGGGGATGAGTAGGACAAAATGGATGGAGGGAAGAAAATGGATGAGATTATGGATGATAACTAGATAGATAGCCTCTCACTCATTGTATGGCTGTGGTTGCCTACTTGCATGTTCTTTTCCTTATGTGCTGGACCTTCTGTTTTTTCAAGTATCCTAGATCCATTCGTCCGACGAATTCAGGTTCGTATTCTTTTCTCACTTTTCCTAATCAACGAGTTTAATTTCTTGAATTGAGGGTCTATCAGAAATCAACAACAACAATAACCCAGTAAAATCCCACCAGTGAGGCGGAGAAGGTAGAGTATACGCAGACCTTACTCCTACCCAAAGGGGATGTCTATCGGAAATAACGTCTCAAAGTAAGAATAAGGTATACGTACGCATTACCCTCCCCAGACTCAAGTTGTAGCATTACATTGTGTTCGTCGTCATTGTTGTTGTTGTTGTAATGAGCTTAACTTCTAAACACCAAAAGACGTAAACAACTTTACACTATCACTTAAAAAATAACTGCTAGTAAAATTATGAAAAATAAGGCAAATAACCTACTAGGACAAGGCAAATTATATTGATAGTGTAAAAGTTCTTGTCATTGTATATAAATTAAAACCTTAATTTATTCAAGGTAGTCTCTATTTTTAGAAATTAGTATTATTATACTTCTGTTTTATTTTAGCTGAATTATATGCTATATCATGTGTAGAGACCTTTTAATTTTGTTTTGAATGTCTATCAGACCAAATTTTAGAGTGACATCTAACATTAAGAACTCTAACTTTTTAAAATAAAACTTGGAGATTTGAAACAATAAAATTCGAGATTTTTTTTTAATAATTTAAAATAAAAATATTGATAGTATGTGGTATGAAATCTAATTCAAACTCTTCTTGTTTGACTCTCGAAAGTGAAATACGATTATCATTTAAAGATAATTAACATGTAATTTCATGCATGTACAAACTGAACATTTGATACAAGCACAATTTTTCTATAAGTTTAATTTGTACGTTATTAAATGGTAATTTCACATTTATAGTTTTATGTGATCAATAAAGATAAACTCTTTTTCTTTTGTTGTCAAAGAGTTATTTTTGTTATTTTATGTGCAATTTCTTTTCTTATTTTTCTTGTGTTAAATTTTAAAGGTCCATATAAATTGGTCAGGTCACAGTTATTGTTATCCATAAGAAATTGCCACCTTGTCACTGAGGCTCCCTGCCATTGGACAGCCAATGACTAGAAATCCTTTGTCCATATCTAACCTTATTACCTCATTAAAAGAATGTATTTCTTCACCTTTGGTCCCAATAATATTTTGTAAGGACTTCAAAAGGAACAATTTTATAAAATTGAAAGGAACAACAATCCTATTGCACAAATTGAGAGTGAAATTTGTGGCTTCAAAAAGTCTTCTTCCTTTATGTGATATCTACACATATCCTTTAGATTTAAAATAATGTTACTACCATTTTTTCAATAATTTGTTAATTTTTTTTTCTATGATATTAAATGTTGTATAAATAATTAACAATCAAAAAATAATTATGTAATAATTAATCTGTTTATACATTCGCCATTTAATATTGTAATAGTATCCTAATCAAAGAGCTAATGATATCCTGATCCAAGGAACATGCCATAACAAAGGGATGGTCCCTCTACGCATATCATTTGTTTTATTCCTCTATTTGGGTCTAGTTTCAAGAAACACATTATATAAATTGTCAAAGAAGATAATAAGTGTAAATGATACTGCTAGGTATAGTCAAACATCTTTATAACAATATATTTATATAACAATCATTAACTATAAAAGTCAATTTTTTCTCGGAATCGATTTTTATGTTATGTTATAATATATATATATCATCTATATCAGCACTTCACTATAGCAACCAAAAAATATGGGAACAAACAAGGCTGTTATAGAAAGATTTGACCACATATTATTGTAATATGAATTGCATTCCTCACAAATATATTATACAATGCTTCTCATATTATGTGTAGATGTATTTCTAGGTAATTTGAACTGCATTTCTCTCGATCAAATTATATAATTCTTCTCAATTTTCCTGACTAATTTACAAATGTGGTCCAGGACTTCTTCATTAGACCACTCTAATGAATGTAGAAATTCCAATTATGAGATAAAGAAGATACATTTGAAAAACTACACTTCATAAAATCAAAGGTTTTGTGATGTTCTGGTAGTTTTTCTCCTTGGCCGCCACACCCCACTCGCGGTTCTGATAGTCTTTGGAGGGTCCTTCAGAGATGTTGTAAGCTGAACTTCCAGTTTTGAAGGGTCCAAAGACAGCATTTCGCGGATAAAATCATCTAAATCAAAGCCGCTTCCAGTATCTATGCTATTGTCCTTGATGTTAGCCGAGGAGGAACCGCCTGATTCTTCTGTGCTGATGTTAGCCAAGGACGAGGAGGAACCGGCTGATTCTTCTTCGCTGATGTTAGCCGAGGAGGAGCCGGTTGATTCTTCTTGGCTGATGTTAGCCGAGGAGGAGCCGGTTGATTCTTCTGTGATCTCATCAGTGTCGTCTGCAGCAGTAGTATTAGAAGACTCCTTTACCTTGTAATAAGAGTTCTGATCCAAATTCAAGAGCCTCTTTATACTATCAATCGCCGGATCAATGACATCTAAGAAACCCATAATCCATGACTCATCATCGACAACTTCAGTACGCTGTTACATAGGGAAGAAGATATCATTTCTCAGTTATGAATTTATCTTGCTTCATTAGTATTTGTGATGATTCCATTTACATCTTACATTGAGTAGATGCAAGTATTCTGAAGCTTAAAGACCATTTACTACTTCTAAGATAGGTGATCAATGCCACAACCGTTGTCAAAGCATAAACATAGATATATGTTGATGTAAGATAGGAAATGCAGTTAGATGGAATATTTGTTTGGATTAAGCAGAAATGATGAATATTGAGAACACTGCTAAAAATATGCTCGTTGAAGGAAATCGCTTGTATTAATGGGGAATGCTCATTTACCTGCTGAAAGTAGAGGTTACGAATTTCCTCTGCACGCACGGAGTTGCCTTGATCTTCCTCCAAATTTGCCCATGTCATCCATGTTATATAGCTCTGAGAGTTTATGTTCAGAGAAGATCTAAATAATCTTCGAGCAGCTGATAGATTTCCGGCTCTTTGCTCCAAAACACCCCAAGCCTACAAAGCACATCAAATTAGTAAACAACTCTCAGTACATTTCCTACGGAAACATAATCTCCACGGTTTACGATGCACGCCAGAACTAGAAGTTTTAGGAAAAGCAAACTAGAAAATTACTCTATTAATTTGAGATTAACATTACCTGAAGACAGCGGGCAGCACTTTCAGTTGTTGAATTGATCGACAGAGCTCTCTGGTATAGTTCCCTAGCAGTGGAAATGTTTCCTTCTTTCCACTCCATCCAACCCCAAGCCTAAATCAGTACCAAGTTTAGTCAGCATTTGGTGCACGCATTCATGTTTACGACAATGGATAATTGTGGAGGAAGTAAACTTTTACCGCACTTAGAAAAAGGGGAAAATAAAATATGAATTTGGACTCATCGGAAAAGGAAAAAAGCAACAACAACAAAAAGTAGATGTTCCACCTTAACTGAAAGGGGGAGTGAAGCATCAGTACAAAGAAAAGTTTTGATTCCTAAAAGGACTACAATAGACACATGCGGCTTACGAAAATCCAGAGGGAAAAAAAAAGTAAAGCTGGATTGAATCAATTTGTTGCAATTAAGAAGAGCTGGCTCCTAAGTGAATCTCGACAAACAAAGACAATCCTTGAGAGGATGTAAGAGTACAACTTCGACGTACTCTCTTTTCTATACTAAAGATAGCCTACAGAAAGATGAAGCATAGGTAAAAGATAGGTCATGAATAGAGGCTTATCAACTTGTAGTTTCACTCATCATACTCAACTTTTCCTTGTTCCCCTATTACTTTGCGTTGATTACTCCCTCCAGGAAACTCTCTTGATTTTCTGATACTACGGTCTGTAAAAAATGCATCGGATGGGTATTGAATTGTTCATTATTCCTTTTTCTTGGTTGTCAAAGTTACAAGTTTTACTATCTTAGACTGTTGCCTGAAAACAAATGGAAAAGCTCTGCCGGCTTCATCAATTGCTGTCATCATCTCATAAAAAAAATTGTTGTCATCTCTTTAGTCTTTCATATTTACCATGTTACGCGCTTGTTTCTTTTAGCGAGTCTTTCATTTGCCAAAGGTTGTAAAGGAGGTCAGTCGATTATTCTATTGAAAATTCAGAACATATAAAAAAAATAAAAAATGCAGGATTGCTTCTAACTTCTGTAGAAATTTTTTAATATATAGTAAAAGAAAAGTCTTACAATCCAAACTGGTTGATGCCTTGGATCCATTTCAGATGCCCTCCGGAATAAAACTCGCGCGAGGTTTGCACTGGAGTGCTTGTATTCTATCAAAGCAAGTGACTGGAGAAGAACAGGATCTCTAGGATTGACCATATGCCCTATTGTCAGAAGTTTCCTTCCTTGGTCAATGTTTTCAAGATTAGCTTCAAAAACTCCCCACACATGCCACGCAAACCGGTTTTTTGGACTGGCCTGAACTGCTTTCTGCTTTGTCAGGTGTATAAAAAATAAAAGAAAAATAAATAATGTTGAAATTAAATTAAAAAAAGGCATAAAATAAATAGGAAATGCTCAATGATGATAGCAAAGAATCAACTTCGGAAAATACAAACCTCGAATAGCTGCCTAGCAGCACGGTTATTCTCTAACTGAGCCTCTAGTTGAGCCCATGCCTGCGCAAGAGAGTACAGAACCACTATAAGGAATCCACCAAAAACATGTTTACGAACTATTGAAAAGGAGCCAAGACGGATAGAAGTTTTTGGATAACTCTTACCAGCCAACTGGCGCAACTTTTTCGGTTACACTTAGTCGCCTGTTTGAACAAATAGCGGGCTCTTTCATATCGTTTTGCTTTAGCTTCAAGGAGTGCAAGAGTTTGGTATACGTACTCGTTACCTCCACAAAACTTGAGGCCTTTGCCAAGAAGATTTCTTGCCTTTTTTATATTCCCTTGCTTCAGCTCTAAAACTGCCCATCCATGCCAGGCTGCAATATGCTTCTTGTCAGCAACTGTGGCAGCATCGAATAGTTCTCTAGCTCTCCGTATGTTACCCATCCTATTTTCCAGTATAGCCCAGCACTAGTCCAAAGGAGTAAGTTTGGTGAACTTCTGATACAAAAGATAAGTTGCAAGAAGACACGTAGTAGGTCATATTGTTTTCAATGTAGGCACATCATTTGCAAACGGATAATCTGACCTTGAATCCTCTTTAAAGTTAATTCTTTCTTTCCACTAAGAATACCTAACAGACTCATGAACCAATCCACTGATCCATGTTAAGACTTAGGAGACAGTCAAGGATTTCTGATGAAAATTCTCTTCTTCGATATTTGAAATTTTGAACTTTATTAAGAGAAGCTAATACCAAACGACCTTAGACATGATCAGTGGCGGAGCCAGAATTTTCACTAAGGGGAGTCAAAATATAAATAAGTAAGCATGTGAAGAAATCAAGGGGAGTCAACATATAGTATATATACAAAAAAATGAAAAATTTAACCTATCTATGCAACACTAAGGGGTGTCTTGACTCCCCTTGCTAATGAGTAGCTCCGCCACTGGGCATGATTTTGCCCGTTGCAACGTGAATAATTGCAAAACATTGTCAAGTTTGTATATGAATCAGCTGTTCCACATGCCCAAATTTCTTTAATGTACAAAGTTAATGATCACTAAGAAACTGAACATAATATACTAATAAATGATCTTTACTCCATCAAGGAATATGATATTTGTTTAAGTAGTAAATCATTAGTACTAAATCTGCTATCAAACACAAGTAAAAACTATGTGCTTAAACTACAAATTCGACGAACTTGAAGATCAAATTATGCATTACAGTATGCTAGTAGAGAAACTTTTAACTTACAACAGATTCCTATTCTAGCTCAAGATTAACGTATAATATGGAAGTATAGGAGAAGACGAAATACACTCATAACACTGTTATAAGTTATAACACTAACCTGCCAAATGTAAGGATTTTCTCCTTGTGTTGCCTGGCATCCTTTTTCGTAAACAGTTCTGGCTTCATTTAATTTTGATTGCTTACTCAAAATCTTTCCCAAAGCAACATATGGTCTCCCATCTTCTGGCCAGATATCAATACACTCCATGCGTAAAATATACAGAAATCAGTAACATTAATAACAAATAATGAAGTGTCCTCTGGATATCAAGAGAAAAGAACAAGGAATGGTAATTCTTTTTTGGGGGAGGGGGGGGGGGG
>MDKH01105085.1:0-14333 GCA_005239495.1 Nicotiana undulata | reverse complement strand
GCCGCACCAGCGGTCCCGCTCCTGCGGAATTTTGGTCGCCCCTACGGAAAAGGTCGCACCTGCAATGGCCTGGACCGCACCTGCGGTCTCGCGTCTGCAACTTGAGTCTCGCGCCTGCGGACTTTGGGCAAGGGGCTGGGGTTCGCATCTGCGAGGCTGGGACCGCAGGGGCAGTCCCGCACCTGCGACTAGGCAACCGCAGCTGCGGTCACACCAGATGTTGTGCACCAGCAGTGGTTTTTTCTGGTTTTTGGCCTCGCACGGGGTCCGGGAGGCACCTGGGCCCACCCGAGCCCCCGTCCAAAAAATACCAACAAGTCCCAAATCATTAAACGGACTTGCTCGAGCTCACGGAACACTCAATACAATGCTTAAACTCAAAATCACTCTCCAAAACCCCTGAATTCAAAACTTAAGAACTTTGAAATTTTAGAATTCACTTTAACGCGTCGAACCGACCTAAACCACTCGGAATGACTTTAAATTTTGCAGATAAGTTAAAAACGACACAACGAAATTATTCCTGATCTCGAAATTTCATTCGGACCTCGGGAACATAAAATCACTTCTCAAGCCACATTTCAAATTCTTTAGAAACCTCACAAGTTCATCAACTCCATTTTCCTCACTTGGACCCGAAACCAATCAAATCAAACCCGTTTTACACCAAAACTCACAGATAGGAAAAACAACATATAATAAACCTGTTCCGGGCTCCGGAACCATAACACGGGTCCGGTAACAAGGTTTTCACATAATTATTCACTTTCACATTCCTTTAATATTTTCAGAAAACAATTTTCTTTAAAAATTCATTTCTCGGGCTTGGGGCCTCAGAATTTGATTCCGGGCATACGCCCAAGTCCCATATTTTCCTACGGACTCTCCGGGACCGTCACATCACGGGTCCGGATCCGTTTACCAAAAATGTTGACCAAAGTCAACTTTATTCAATTATTCAATTCAAGAATCCCATTTTTATCAAATTTTCACATGGAAGTTTCCCGGCTACCTGCCCGGGCTGCGCACTCATATCGGCTGAGATTAACGGAGTCTTTCGAGGCCTCGAAACATAGATTTAGCTGGAATTACTCAGGATGACCTTTTGGGTCATCACATCTATATGATGAAGTGTTCACCCTATTAGTGGTTCAGGAGTTATGATGGAATTCCTATGTTATTCCGTATTGGCATGATAGGTGCAGTAAGCAGTATGTAACTGGAAGTAAGAATCGAGATTACGGTTCGAAGTTAACAAGGATATCATGAGCTCGAAGGAGCAAGAACAAGGGATGTGAATGTTTAGAATAAGTTGATGTTGTCTTCAGTGTCATCTGAGTTCGGTGTTTGGTGAAAGAGGCTTTGTATCCTGGTTACGGGTCCTTGAATTGTTTCACAACCTTAGGGTGGTCGGTGGTATGGATGTGCATACTTGTTACCTTGTGTGGAAGCCCGTGGGAGCATGACCACGGGAAGATTGTATAAGTGTGACATGTAGTCACCTGATTGGTTGAAGATTTAGACCAAGTATAAAGGAGTGTAATATTGCTTAATTGAGAATTTATGCCCGGAAGGCGTTCGGTTCAGTTGATTGTGGATTGTGGGGTGTTTGTCCCGCCTATGATGGTTGTTCTTGTGTATTATGAGAGGAATTGGGGTATTATGGACCCAGGTGAAGCTATTAGCCTAGTGCAGTGTCAGCCGGATCAGCTTGACGGTTGTGAATGGATTCAATGTGGTTGTGGGCTTCACGTGAATCAGGTATGTTCGTTTATGTATAGCTCTCCATAAGGAGGGGTGTTGGCATATTAGTTGTTGTTCCGTCTTCGTCAAATTTAGGTATATTATGATCGTGCCATGTGAATTGTGAAATGGCTTGAAAATTTCTTATGTGTTGAGATTCCGCGTAGTGATGAGGTTATGTGAGCAGGATGGCTCTCGAGATTCAGATTATATATCGCACCTCAGTTGTGCTTGAGTTTGTAGCATATGGCTCTATCAGTCTCCCCAGAATGGTATTATGCACTTAGCGTGCTTGTGACCGATATTCAGTAATTTGTAATGGTGAGCAATTCAACTCCGTGTATATTTCCTTATATTTCCTTATGTAAATTTTATGATGGGATCGGGTGGCACGCCGCCACGCATATGTTATTTGGATCGGGTTGCACGCCGCAATAGTGTGATGTTAAGTACGGTTCCTATAATCATCCTTCTTGTGTTTTTCCTCCCATACTCTGAGGAAAGTTCATATTTGTAGCGTGAGTCGAGTAGTCACTTCCTGAGTCATTTCCTTATGTGTCATGTTCGAATTGTGGCCTATTGGCGCATTGTGGCATCGTGTGAGACTATTGATCATGTCTGGGGTGATTGGTTGTCTTGAGAAGTTCATGCTAGGTGAGACGAGATTTATAAATCTGGGATCGGTGTGATAAGATTATGTGAAGTATGTTACAGGGCAATTGCCAGTATTTGGTTAGTAATGAGGTGATGATTTTAGTAAAAAGGGAAAGATTTCAATGTTTGGTTGACTCTGCAGTTGGTCAGGAATTTCTGCACATCTCTTCCATTGTGGTGGTATCGTCAGCATTATAGCAAAATGTATGTATGTATCTTATAAGGTGCATTGAGAGCATCAAATACGTAGAATTCTAGCTATTAAGGTTCAAGGAGCGTCATTGTGGTCAGATGATAGATTATGCGGAGTATAGTGCTGATTCAGCAAAGGTACGCAGTTTTGTTCTGGTACCTCGTGTGGTAGTTGATACGGTGTTCATATATTAGAAACATGCCTGGCAGAGAATTTCCGGTGTTGGAACTGAGTTCGGATATTATTGTATGGATAAAGGAGGATATCTTATGCGCTCAACTGGGTTGTGGTAGCACGGGCAGGTGCACGGGGTGCTAAAACAGTGATTTCAGATAACTCAAAAGAAGTTCTAGGCACATTCGAGGACGAACATCTGTTTAAGTAGGGGAGAATGTAACAACCCGACCAGTCGTATTGAGATCTACTGCGTCGTTCAGTGGTTGGAAGTCATGAACAACTTTATTTCAGGTATTATGACTTGTGCGTATGGTCGGAGTTGAAATTCGGGAAGTTCGGAGTTAAATTGAAAGGAAAAATCTCATTTCGGAAGACTTAAGTTGGAAGAATCGGCTAAGACTAGGATTTGGAGTGAACGACCTCGGAATCAGGATTTGAAGGTTCCAGCAGGTTTGTATGATGATTTCTGTCTTGGGCGTATGTCCGAATCGGGTTTTGGATAACCCAGGAGCATTTCGGTGTATATTGTGGAAGTCAGCAATTTTGAATGAATTTCCTAAGTTTGGCTTGAAGCACATTTCAGAGATATTGATGTCTTTTAGGGATTCCGAGTTTGGGAATAGCTTCGTATGGTGATTCTGGAGTTGGGAGCGCGATCGGAAGTGAATTCGGATGTCCGTAGGTTATTTTGAAGTCATTTGGCTAAAGATAGAAATTTGAAGGTTTTTGAGAAATCCGGCCGGAAGTGGAAATTTTGATATCGGGGTCAGAATACGATTCTGAAAGTTGGAACAGGTCCGTAATGTCGAATATGACTTGTGTGCACAAGTTGGAGTCAATCGGATGTGATTTGGCAGGTTTCGGCGTCGGATGTAAAAGTTTGAAATTTCTAAGTTCATAAAGTTTGAAATTTTAGTGTGATTCGCTGTTTTGATGTTATTTAATGTGATTTGAGGCCTCGAGCAAGTACGCTTTATGTTTTGGAACAGGTCGGTGAAATCGGACGGCGTCCCAAGGGGCCTCGGGTGGATTCCGGGTGGTTAACGGATCAATGTTTGAAGTTGAAGAAAGCTGAAGTTTGCTGTCATCTGGTGCGACCGCACCTGCGAGGCTTTGGCCGCAGGTGCGAAGCCGCAGGTGCGAGTTTTGGGCTGGAGCTGAGGAGGCCGCAGGTTGGACCGCAGGTGCGGAAATGAGGCCTGGGCAGATTGTTTTTAAACGGGAATTTGGACATTTCTTCTCCTATTTTCATTTGGTATGGGCGATTTTGAGGAGCTTCAAGGAGGGAATTTCGTCAAGGATCACATGGTAAGTTGTTTCTACTTATTTTAAAGTTAAATACAAGGTTTATGCATGGATTGAACATGATAAATTGTTGAAAATTGGGAATTATGAAGGAAACCTAGGAAGTTGGTAATTTGGATTTTAGCCACAAATTAAACATGAATAACTGAGTAAATTGTATATTTGAACTAGTAAAGCTATGGGTAGAGTATATCTTCGAGAAATTTCGGAATCATGGCACGTGGGCCCAAGGGAATTTTGGTCAATTCATTGAGCGGAGTTGGGGAATTATATCATTTGAACTTGTTACGAGTATTAGAGTGAATTTTCATTGATTTGCCCGTTATTTGGTAGTTTTGGGGCATTGTGCATCTATTGGAATCGTCGGAAGGGCTTGGAAGCCGGTTATGGAATTTCGGAGCGAGGTAAGTCTCCTTTCTAACTTTGTGAGGGGGAATTGTCCCCATAGGTGTACTAAATGAATATATGCTATTGTTTGCAGGGTCTACGTATGCACGAAGTGACGGGAATCCGTGCGTAGCTACTGTTATGCCATGTCCGGGTAGTCTAGGACCCACATCATGCCTTGCGTTCTTCTAGAAATGGATTATATGCTTTATGAATTTATGATTTATGAAACTTATGTTTTCCCTGAGATCACAGAAATTGGTAATTTAAAGGAATTGTTTATTGAAAGTAATTTAAGAAAATGTTGTATGTGCATATGACCTCTTCGCAATTTACATTCCGCGAGTGGAGTGTTATTTCCCCCACTCTCATGGGAGCGGGTCGTACGCCACGGCGGATTGAAAGATGCACTTATGGTTCGGGCCGTTCGATCCTCGGCAGTGCATAGATATGATTAATTTATGGCAAAGATGCACTTATGGTTCGGGCCGTTCGACCCTCGGCAGTGCATATTTTACTTATATTGTTGGTTCGGGCCGAACGACCCTCGACATTTCCTACGCATATATATACATATGATATACCACTTGTGACTTGAATTGTTAAATTGTCTTAAGGACGTAAATTGTTAAATGATTTCATGGATAATGACTCGACAAATATTTGGGGGGGGAGGGGGAATAAATTAGAAATTATGTATTTATTTCCAGTGTTTATTGAATTGCAGTTACTTTTAAAGTTTACTGATTTTATTACCCTCGTGTGCCTTTTGTTGTTGTCATAAATTGTTAAATTACATAGTTGGACCCTAATGAGTGTCAAGTCGACCTCTCTTCACTACCTCTCCGAGGTTAGGCGGGATACTTACTGAGTACACGTTGATTTCGTACTCATGCTACACTTGCTGTGCATTTTGTTGCACAGGTACTTTCATAGCGATGAGGCTAGTTTGGAGACTTAGGCGAGCTGCATCATCCGGAGGCGATCCGTAGCCGGCAGAGTCTTCCTCTATGTATTGTATTTATTTTATTCTAAAGTCCTTGTCCAACTTGTATTTCGGACAAGCTTTGTAGCATTTTGTAAAAAGTCTTAGAAATTGCTCATGTACTTGTGACACCGGGTTCTGGGGTGTATTTTATTAAAGTGGAAAATAGACTGTTGTTTTGTTGTTTTTACTTAAATGGATTTCATCTAGTTATTATGTATCAAAGTGAAAGGTAACGATTTTTAAAATATTGAGACAAGAATTTATTTTAAACTAATTAATGATTGGCTTGCCTGACAGTGGTGTCCGGCACCATCACGGCCTTATTGATTTTGGGTCGTCACATTCTGGGTCATGAACGCGCCCGAAACTCCAAACTCGTCTCCCAATGACTCGAAACTAGTCAAATATGGTATACATGAATTAATCTATGCTCGAAAGTATGAAATTTCCCTAATTAAGTAGTTATTTCAACCTACTTTGAAAAATTCCAAAATACACCCCGGGGCCCACATGCTCGGATTACGGAAATTTTCGAAGGAAACACTTACCTATAACCTAAGGATCATCAATATATGATTTTTGCATGATTTCATAGCTAGTTAGTGGGTGATTCCCCAAATTTCATAAAGCACTAGGTTTTTACTCTAACTCTTGATTTTGACTAATTAGGAGGTTAATTTACCTAGGAATTCGTGTATTAAACTAACATTAGAGTAGAAATCACTTACCTTTCAGTAGCTAGGTCGTTTGTCTCTTTTCCAAGCTCTCAAGGTCGACAATGGAGGAAAGAAATGGAGTAAAATGGTTCTTTACCGTATTTTAAAAGACCTCACTGCCTACAGGGTTTCCGCACCTGCGGCTCGAGGACCGCATCTGCGGTCTCGCGCCTACAAGAAAAGTCTCGCAACTACAGAAGAGGGGCAAGGGGCCTGGGCTCGCACCTGCGGAACGGAGTCCGCACCAGCGGCTCCGCTTCTGCGGATTTTGGTCCGCACCAGCGTCGACTGGGCATCCTCACCTGGGGCCGCACTTGCAAAGCAAGGACCGCAGGAGCGGTCCCGCACCTGCGACTGGGAAACCGCAAGTACGGTCACACCGGACCTCGTGCACCAGCAGCTATTGATGCTGGTTTTTGGCCTTGTTTGATGCCCGAATGGAAGTGGGCCCACCCGAGCCCCCGTCCAAATATACCAACAAGTCACATATCATAATATGGACTTGCTCGAGACTTCGGAACACTCAAAACAATGCAAAAACTCAAAATCACACCTCAAAACCCCTAGAATCAAACTTAAGAACTTTAAATTCTTGAATGCGCTAACAATATACCAAACCGACCTATACTACTCGGAATGACACCAAATTTTGCAAGCAAGTCCTAAATGACATAACGGAACTATTCGTGGTCTGGGAATTCCGTTCGGAACTCGATAACACAAAAACACGTTCCAAACCTCAATTTGATCTTAAGGAAACTCTTATTTCGCTATTTGGCACCGAAATGCTCCCGGGTCATCCAAACCCCATTCCGGACACACGCACAGGTCCGAAATCATCATACAAAGCTACCGGAACCGTCGAAACTCGATTCCGAGGTCGTTTACTCAAAATGTTGACCGAAGTCAAACTTGGCCTTAAAGTCCAACCTTAAGAAACTAAGTGTTCCTATACTACCCTAAACTCTTCCGAATCCCGAACCACCCATCCCCACAAGTCATATATCATAAAAAGCCACTACGGGACGTCTCATTTAGGCTAACGGGGTCCTATAACGCAAAATGATCGGTCGGGTTGTTACATTCTCCACCTCTTAAACAAACGTTCGTCCTCGAACGGGTCTAGAATCATACTTGAAGTGCTAAATAAGTGTGGATATCGGCTCTGCATGTCCTCCTCGGACTCCCAAGTCGCCTCCTCGACTGGTTGGCCCCTCCACTGGACCTTTACGGTAGAAATCGTCTTGGACCTCAACTATCGATCCTGCCTGTCAATAATAGCAATTGGCTCCTCCTCGTAGCCCAACCTCTCATCCAGCTGAATGATACTGAAATCAACCACGTGAGAGAAGTCAACGTGGTACCTCCGGAGCATGGATACATGAAACAATGGATGAACTCCTGATAAACTAGGAGGTAAAGCAAGCTCATAATTAACCTCTCCAACTCGCTTCAACATCTCGAAAGGACCTATAAACCTCGGGCTCAGCTTGCCCTTCTTCCCGAACCTCATAATACCCTTCATCGGCGAGACATTCAACAGGACCTTGTCTCCCTCCATAAATGATACGTCATACGTCTTCTGATCCGCGTAACTTTTCTGTCTGGACCGTGATGTACGAAGTCTCTCCTGAATCAACTTCACCTTCTCTAAAGCATCTTTCACTAGGTCGGTGCCATATAACTTAGCCTCGCCCGACTCAAACCACCCGATAGGAGAACGACATCGTCGACCATATAAGCCTCAAATGGAGCCATCTCGATGCTGGACTGATAACTATTATTGTTAGCAAACTCGGCCAAAGGCAAGAACTGGTCCCACTGACCTCTGAAGTCAATCACACAGGCCCTGAGCATGTCCTCCAATATCTGAACTGTCCGCTCCGACTGACCATCAGTCTGAGGGTGGAATGTTGTGCTTAGATATATCTGGGTGACCAACTCACTATGAAATGCTCTCCAGAAGTGCTAGGTGAACTGAGGACCTCGATCTGATATAATGGACACATGCACACCGCGCAACCAGACTATCTCCCGAATGTAGATCTGAGCTAACCTCTCAAAAGTATAAGTAGTAGCTATTGGAATGAAATCCGCCGATTTGGTCAGCCTATCCACAGTGACCCAAACCGCGTCAACCTTTCGCAAAGTCTGAGGTAACCCAACCACGAAGTCCATAGTGATGCGCTCCCACTTCCACTCAGGAATGGGCATCTACTGAAGCAGGCCCCCTAGCCTCTGATGCTCATACTTGACCTGCTAGCAATTAAGACATCTAGCCACATACTCCACTATGTCCTTCTTCATCCGCCTCCACCAGAAATGGTGCTTCAAGTCACGATACATCTTCGTAGCACCAGGATGAACAGAATACCGTGAACTGTGTGCCTCCTCTAGAATCCTCTCCCTCAGGCCATCAACATGGAATACATAAAAGGCCCTGAAGTCTCAGGACACCATCCTCGCCCATAGTAACCTCCTTGGTACCACCCCGAATCACTGTCTCCCGTAGTTCTACCAAACACGGATCATCAATCTGTCGGGCCTTAATCTCTCCCAATAATGAAGACTGTGCAACTACATGTGCAAGGACTCGGCGAGGCTTTGAAAGGTCCAATCTCACCAGGCGGTTAGCCAAGGACTAAATTTCCAAGTCTAGGGGTCTCTCCTCTACTGCAATATAAGCCAAACTACCCATACTCTCTGCCTTCCTGCTCAAAGCATCTGCTACCACATTTTCCTTGCCCGGATGATAAAGAATGGTGATATCATAATCCTTCAGCAACTCAAGCCACCTGCGCTGCCTCAAATTAAGATCCCTCTGCTTGAATAAGTGCTGCAAGCTGCGATGGTCTATATAAACCTCACAGGACACCCCATACAAGTAGTGCCTCAAAATCCTAAGAGCATGAACAATCGCCGCCAACTCCAAGTCGTGCACAGGGTAGTTCTTCTCGTGAACCTTCAGCTGGCGAGAAAAATAAGCAATAAATCTCCCCTCTTGCATCAACACACACCCCATACCAACGCGTGAAGCGTCACAATATACTGTATACATCCCAGAACTGGAAGGCAATATCAAAATTAGTGCTGAGGTCAATGCAGTTTTGAGATTCTAAAAGCTCGCCTCACACTCGTCGGACCATCGGAATGAGGCACTATTCTCAGTCAACCTAGTCAATGGGGCTGCAATGGAAGAAAAGCCCTCCACAAATTGGCGATAATAACCTGCTAGACCCAAGAAGCTCCTGATCTCTGAAGCTGAAGTAGGATGTGGCCAACTTTGGACTGCCTCAATCTTCTTAGGATCAACCCTGATACCATCTCCAGGTACCACATGTCCCAAAAATGCCACGGAATCCAACCAGAACTCACACTTGGAGAACTTAGCATATAGCTTTTGTTCCCGCAAAGTCTGGAGCACAACTCTCAAATGCTGCTCGTGCTCTCCCAGGCTACGTGAGTAAATCAGAATGTCATCAATAAAGACAATGATGAAAGAATCAATATACGGCCTGAACACCATGTTCATTAAGTCCATAAATGATGTTGGGGCATTAGTCAAGCCAAAGGACATCACCAGGAACTCATAATGGCCATATCTCGTACGAAAGGCATTCTTCGGAACATCCGAGTCCCGAATCTTCAACTAGCGGTACCCCGATCTCAAGTCTATCTTAGAAAACACCCGAGCACCCTGCAACTGGTCAAACAAATCATCGATACGCGGAAACGGATACTTGTTCTTAATGGTGACCTTGTTCAACTAGCGGTAGTCAATACACATCCGCATAGACTCATCATTCTTCTTTACAAATAGCACTGGAGCACCCCAAGGCGATACACTTGGCCTGACAAACCCCTTAGCCAACAACTCCTCAAGATGCTCCTTCAGCTACTTCAACTCTTTCGGAGCCATACGGTACGGGGGAATAGAGATAGGTTGTGTGCCTGGAGCTCAATCAATACAGAAATTAATATCACGATCCGGAGGCATGCCTGGAAGATCTGAAGGGAATACATCAGCAAACTCTCGAACTACTGGCACTGAATCAACCATCAGAGACTCGGCGGTGGTGTCCCGCACATAAGCAAGATAGGCCAGACAACCCTTCTCGACCATATGTCGAGCCTTCAGGAAGGAAATAACTACGACTGGATGCACTAACTGAGGAACCCCTCCACTCCAGCCTAGGCATCTCGGGCATGGCTAGAGTAACTGTCTTGGCATGGCAATCTAGAACGGCATGATAAGGAGATAGCTAATCGATTCCTAGAATAACCTCAAAATCAACCATATCGAGTAATAAGAGGTTCGCTCTAGTCTTGAACCCACCAAATGTAACCACACAGGACCGATAAATCTGGTCTACCACCACAGAATCGTCCACGGGGGTGGACACATAAATAGGAGTACCCAAGGACTCGCGAGGAACATCTAGAAAACAAGCAAATAAGGTGGATACATATGAATAAGTGGATCCTAGATCAAATAACATCGTTGCCTCTCTACCACATACTGAAATAATAGACGTGATCACGACATCTGAGGCCACTGCATCTGATCGGGCCGTAATAGCATAGAATCTAGCTGGAGCACCGGATGACTGACCTCCGCTGGAATGAATAGGAGTTGGTTGAGCTCCCCCTTCCTGGCCTCCACCTTTGGGATGACCTCTACCAGCATGTCCTCCATCTCTGGGTGGACGAACCGCCGGTATTGAGAATGTAGGCTGATAACTCTGCTGAACGGCCTTGCCCCGAAGCCTGGGACAAGTCCTCCTGATATGGCCTGGATCCCCGCACTCATAATATCCCCTCGGTAGCATAGCATGCTGCCCTGGAGATGAAGAACCCTGGATAGTTGGGGGACGGTGAGAACTCTCTGGCATGGCACTAAAGTAAGGACTGGAAGACCCCTAATGACCAGAATACCCGCCGGAGGAACCCTGAATGGCCGGTGGGTCGTAAGAACTCTACGGCATGGCGCTGAAATAGAGCCTCACTGGAACACCACGGGGAGGTGGTAGAGGAGCTGAATATGGAGTCCTACTAGGCTGGCCCTTACCGAACTGACCTCTACCCCTGGTTGGGGCACCTTTGAAATCTCCAAAAAATCTAGCTCTCTTATCCTGCTGATCCTGCTCTCTGCCCCTCGATCGATAACCCTCAATCCGGCGAGCTATCTCGACCACAAGCTGATAGGGAGTCCCCATCTCCACCTCTAGGGCCATGTTGGCCCTAATACCTGAGTGCAGCCCAACTACAAATCCCCGCACTCTCTCAGCATCAGTAGGAAGTATCATAAGGGCATGACGAGACAACTCCGAAAACCTGGCCTCAGAGTCTGTCACCGACATCTGTCCCTGCTCCAGCTGCTCAAACTGATACCGCAGCTCTTCCCTCTCGGAGGGTGGAATATATCTATCCAGGAACAACTAAGTGAACTTCTCCCAAGTGATGGAAGGGGAACCTGCTGGTCTACCAAGGATATAGGACTGCCACCACCTGCGGGCCCTACCCTCTAACTGGAAAGTAGTGAAGTCAACTCCTTGGGACTCCAATATCCTCATGTTGTGCAGCCTGTCCCTGCACCTATCAATGAAGTCATATACATCCTCTCCACGCTCACCTCCGAAGACATGAGGGTGCAATCTGGTCCATCTATCCAATAACTTACGTGGATCACCGTCCGCAGCTGGTCTGAGCTCAGGTGTTGCTGCTACAGGCTGGGCTCCACTCACGGGCAGTGTACTTAGGGTCTGATATACTGCTGGTGCATGTCCTGCGGCCTGAGCAGTAGGGGTCTGGACTCCCCCTCCCGCATGAGATGTGGCAGGATCCGCTGGAAATAAACCAGCCTGAGTCATAGTATCCATGAACTGCATCATACGGCCCATGACCTCCTGGAAGCGTGGCGCAGTCATAAAGTCCATCGGAGCAGAATCTGTTGGGGGCACCTCGCCCTGCTCCTCAGTAATGGGATCCTCTACCGGATTCGTTGGGTTGCTAATGGAACAGCTCTAGGATGCCCTCGTCCCCTACCTCGGGTCGGTGCCCTTTCCTGGCCTCTACCACGGCCTCGGATAACGGGGGTAGCGGCCCCTCCCGGGTCTGGAACATCGGTTGCGCGTGTCCTCACCATCTGTGAAAGAATTGAAGAGTGAGATTCATTATACCATTAATTGAACGATAGAATATGAACAAAGAGAGATTTCCTAACACCCTATAGCCTCCAAAAGATAAATACAGACGTCTCCGTATCGATCTACAAGACTCTGTTAGGTTTGCCCGTGACTTGTGAGACCTACATGAACCTAGAGCTCTGATACCATGTTGTCACGACCCAAATCCTAATTTAGGTCGTGATGGCGCCAAACTCCGATGTTAGGCAAGCCAACCTTAATTTGCTAGAGATCCCTTCTAAATTTATCAAACAATTTACTAACTCTTGTGAAATTTTAGAACTTAATTACGAAATAAACAAGTGACCTAAACAACCATAAGGAGAGAAATAACTATATTAGTCACCACCAATAATTACAACCTAAAAGAATATAATATCCACTACGTTGGTGTGCCAGGAACTGGCATCACGAGTCTACGGGCATCTAATAGAAATGAGTATCCAAAAGAAATACAAGTCTACCCTACTGTCTGATGAAGTATAAACAGATATAGAAAAAGAAAAGAGGAACTCCAGGGTGCCTCCAAAGAAAGCGTCAACGAAAGTAGCTCACCGAGAAGTCCACACCAACTATAGGTCAGGAACGAACTACGGACGAATACCCAGATGCACCTGCCTCAGAACCTGTACAATTAAGTACAGAAGCGTAGCATGAGTACATAAACAATTATGTACCCAGTAAGTCTCTCGTCTAATCTCGAAGAAGTAGTGACGAGAAGTTGACGTGATACTTACTAGGGCCACAATAATATAATATAATTTACATGAAGACTAAGCGGGAATAGCAATCGTATTAATCACAAAGACAAGAAACACCAAGTATCAAATTATAATTACCTTTGCATGTCAATTCGATATAAGTCAATTGATATGTATTAGGAAAACTCCAAGTTAATTTAATAGCACATAGTATGCCGAAAGTGTACGGCCGAAGCGTCGCGAAAATAAATATTCACTGCCGAGGGTCAAACGGCTCGAACCATAGATGCATCTATTACCCCGCTCGCGAATCAAACATGCGACGCGGTTGACATAATGATAGGGCTATCCCGCTCACGAATCATACATGTGACGCGGGTGCCCGTATACATACACAAAATTTGCAAGAGTTCAGGGATTTAATAGAGATTATACTTGAGGGACAAGAATTAAGCAATGTAAATTTTGAATGTAAATTCCTAAATATTCTCATACAAATTCAAGGATACTAAGAAACTCAAAATACCTTTAGGGTCACATATAAGGCACATAAAAGCATGCTTGTGAATCCTAAAACTACCCAACATAACATAATAGTAGCTACGCACGGACTCTCGTCACTTCGTGCGTGTGTATCCCCCGCAATTAAGGACATGCAATTATTTATAATCACCTATGGGGAAAACTGCCTCTTACAAGGTTATAAAGGAGACTCACCTTGTGCCAAGCATACTTTTCGGGTCAAGAACGCGCCCGAAACTCCAAACTCGTCTCTCAAGGACTCGAAACTAGTCAAATATGGTATACATGAACTAATCTATGCTCGAAAGTATGAAATTTCCCTAATTAAGTAGTTATTTCAACCTACTTTGAAAGATCCCAAAATACACCCCCGGGCACACATGCTTAGATTCCGGAAATTTTCGAACGAAACACTTACCCATAACCTAGGGATCATCAATATATGATTTTTGCATGATTTCATAGCTAGTTAGTGGGTAATCCCCCAAATTTCATAAAACCCTAGGTTTTTACAACCCTTAATTTTCACTAATTAGGAGGTTAATTTACCTAGGAATTCGTGTATTAATAACATTAGAGTAGAAATCACTTACCTTTCAGTAGCTAGGTCGTTTGGCTCTTTTCCAAGGTCTCAAGGTCGACTATGGAGGAAAGAAATGGAGTAAAATGGTTCTTTCCCGTACTTTAAAAGACCTCACTGCTGTAACGACCCAGCCGGTCGTTTTGTGTGTTGGGACTCCATTCCCGTGAATGACTCTTCCC
>ML291488.1:1618-44088 GCA_005239495.1 Nicotiana undulata | reverse complement strand
AGAAGATGCAGATGAAAAGCAGCAACAATAGAGATGAGAAGATAGAAGGAAAAGGCCCAGAAAGTTTAATATAAGTGGGCTACATAGTTGGAGGTGGGAGAGAATTATAATACACTACAAACAGATACAAGACAGGAATGAAATCAGGAGAGCCTAAAAAGGAGGAATTGAAGGTGCACAGGAAAGGAAACAAGGAGCAAGAGGGGCATACAAGGATCCAGGCAGGTGCACAGGCAGTAATTAAGCAGGAGAAACTACAACACAATACAATAAGTGCATACGCAGGACATTCAGATGGTGGAAGGAAGGGATGCAAGACAGGAGCAAGAAAACAATTTAAAAACAGGAGACATCGCCTAGAAAGTCTAACAGAAATAGGCAGGAGAACAAATGGAGAAAACAATCATGCAAGCAAGAAAACAAGAAATAACAAAGAGATGAGAAAAACTGGAAGGATAAATGAGAAATAAATGTAGCACACAAAAACAGGACCTTCATGTACAAATCAATACTGAGGAGTACATGGAGGTTCCTTTTTATACTAACAATGGTTTCTCTTTTGCAGGTATTTCAGAAAACATAATTTGTCTCCATAAAAAGGGACATGCAAAAAGAAGGAGAGCACAAATAGGAATCAAACAACATACAACACTCAAGTGAAAAAGCTACAACAAAGAAGGCCTACATCAAGCTGGAATTGCAGAAACAAATGGATGAATACAGAAATGAGTAAACTTGGGAAAGGATCAGTTCAAAGGGGGGGGAAATATGGCATGCATTTGGGAGAAGAACACAAATAGGAATCAAACAATGGACTACAATCAAGGGAAAAGGAAAAAACATAAATTTGAGAGGAAAAATAGTACCTGCTGCCTGGAAGCCACATATGCTAAATCACAATGCAGGTTGCAGCAGGACTTCCATCGACGGGAGTCAGCTAGGGCAAGTGAGTGCAGAAATAAGAAAAATAAAAGGTGTGAGTAGATGGAAAAAGCTAAGATACAACAAAAATGAAAGCTATAAGATCAGATTGACGAACTCACCAGCTTAAGTGCATCGATTGAGAACTGTTAGGGCTGTCAAAGATCTGAACCATAGTATTTGCTCACATGAGCTGGAATCGAGGAACAAATCAGTGAAGAAAAGGAAAATAAATGACAGAAATGGAAGGGATGAGCTCAGAGTTAGGACTTACCAGCTTGTTTGCTGTGAGGAAGAACAGCAAAGCAAGAAGAGGAAGCTAATACAAGAAAAATCAGTAATAAAAAAGCTAAATCTAAACAAAAAGGAAACAAATGAGCTCAGATGGAGGGACTTACCAGCTTGGAGGCATGAAGATTGGACTGGCGTGACAAACGAGAGGAAGAAGCTAGGGCAAACGAGAGAGAGTGAAGACAAGAGAAATGAAATGATATCTGTAATGTTATTACAGATATACGGATTCTTCGCTTGGGTTGTCTTTCAGACTTGGGCTCAAAATATTGGCCCAGATCAGTGGATATTTACTTGCAAGAGTAAATATTGCTGTTTTGGGCTACGAGTGCAAGGCATATGCAGCAGTCATATTGGGCTACACAAGATATTATTTGGACTATTTTTAAGTTTTTAAGCTAGTTTTAGTAGATTTTTATTTTGCTATATCGCTATTGGGCCTGACAAGCTCAATTTTGATAATAGATCTTATGTAGTCTCAAAGTTTATCGTCCTAGTTAGTAGGACAACATTCATGTTTTATTTTTGCTATTATTATTAATAAAATTAATACTAGGTATCCAACCTAGAAGTTAAATTTGGTTTTTAAAAAAAAACACACACAATGGGAGAAAAGGTAAAAATATGCATGTTAGTCCAAGACTAATCATTATAAGCATGAATAACAAATATATGACAAAGATTGAAAAAATATCAACGATAAAGTGAAATATTAATTCTTTAAGGTCGCCTTTTCAAAATTACACTGATTTCTAAGAAAAAGTATTTGTTAGAGCTTTGATGCGACACTTGTAACGACCCGACCGGTCATTTTGTGTTATAGGACCCAATTCCCCTAAATGGGACTTCCCGTAGTGGCTTTTTATGATTTATGACCTGTGGGGACGGGTGGTTCGAGATTCGGAAGAGTTTAGAGTAGTATAGGAACACTTAGTTCCTTAAGGTTGGCCTTTAAGGCCAAGTTTGACTTCGGTCAACGTATGATTAAACGACCTCATAATTGAGTTTCGACGGTTCTCTTAGTTTCGTATGATGATTTCGGACTTGTGTGCGTGTCCGGAATAGGTTTTGGATGACCCGAGAGCGTTTCGGCGCCAAATAGTGAAATAAGAGTTTCCTTAAGTTCAAATTGAGGTTTGGAACGTGTTTTTGTGTTATCGAGGTTCGAACGGAATCGCGAGACCGGGAATAGTTCCGTTATGTCATTTAGGACTTGCTTGCAAAATTTGGTGTCATTCCGAGTAGTATAGGTCGGTTCGGCGCATTTTTAGCGAATTCAAGAACTTAAAGTTCTTAAGTTTGATTTTAGGGGTTCTGAGGTGTGATTTTGAGTTTTAGCGTTGTTTTGAGTGTTCCGAAGGCTCGAACAAGTCCGTATTATGATATGGGAGTTGTTGATATATTTGGACGGGGGCTCGGGTGGGCTCATATGTCATTCGGGCATCAAACGAGGCCAAAAACCAGCAATAATAGTTGCTGGTGCACCAGGTCTGGTGTGACTGCACCTGCGGTTGCCCAGTCGCAGGTGCGAGACCGCTCCTGCGGTCCTTGCTTCGCAGGTGCGGCCCCAGGTGAGGCTGCTCAGTCGACGTAGGTGCGGACCAAAATTCGCATAAGCGGAGCCGCTGGTGCGGACTCTGTTCTGCAGGTGCAAGCCCAGGCCCTTTACCCCTCTCCCGCAGGTGCGATACTTTTCTTGCAGGCGCGAGACCGCAGGTGCGGTCCTCGAGCCGCAGGTGTGGAAACCCTGTAGGCAGTGTGGTCTTTTAAAATATGGTAAAGAACTATTTTACTCCATTTCTTTCCTCCATAGTCGACCTTGAGAGCTTGGAAAAGAGCCAAAACGACCTAGCTACTGAAAGGTAATTGATTTCTACTCTAATGTTAGTTTAATGCATGAATTCCTAGGTAAATTAACCTCCTAATTAGTGAAAATCAAGGGTTAGAGTAAAAACCTAGGGTTTTATGAAATTTGGGGAATTACCCACTACTAGCTATGAAATCATGCAAAAATCATATATTAATGATCCTTAGNCAAACGACCTAGCTACTGAAAGGTAAGTGATTTCTACTCTAATGTTAGTTTAATACATGAATTCCTAGGTAAATTAACCTCCTAATTAGTGAAAATCAAGGGTTAGAGTAAAAACCTAGGACTTTATGAAATTTGGGAAATCACCCACTAACTAGCTATGAAATCATACAAAAATCATATATTAATGATCTTTAGGTTATGGGTAAGTGTTTCCTTCGAAAATTTCTGGAATCCGAGCGTGTGGGCCTGGGGGTGTATTTTGGGATTCTTCAAAGTAAGTTGAAATAACTAAGTAAATAGGGGAATTTCATGTCTTTGAGTATAAATTAATGTATTTATGCATCATTTTACTAGTTTCGAGCCCTTGGGAGACAAGTTTGGAGTTTCGGGCGCATTCTTGACCCGGAAAGTAGGCTCGGCACGAGGTGAGTCTCCTTTCTAACCTTTTAAGAGGGAATTGTCCCCATAGGTGATTATAAATGATTGATTGTCCTTATTAGCGGGGGCTACGCACGCATGGAGTTATGAGAGTTTGTGCGTAGATACTATTATGCATGTCGGGTAGCTTAGGATTCACGAGCATGCTTTATGTGTTGTATCCGTGATCTTGTATGTGCACTAGGTAGTCTAATATCCTTGAATTTCATGTATGAAGGCCTAGGAGGCTATGTTTCGAAGTTGGTATTTTTGAATCCTTTTCTGTTAGTAAGACCCCTGTTAATTAGCAGAAATCCCTGAGGATTATGTATTTGTATACGGGAACCCGAGTCGCATGTATGATTCACGAGCGGGACAGCCCTAGCATTATGTTAACCGCGTCGCAGGTTCGATTCGCGAGTGGGGCAGAGAAATTCATCTATGGTTCGAGCCGTTCGACCCTCGGCAGTGCACATTTACTTTCACGGCCTATTATATGTTTGATAAATTATGAGAAGCCCTGTAATTTTTACTGTTGATTTTATGAAAGAGAGAAGGTTAAATAGCTTGTATGCCATGGAAAGGGATAGCGTGAGGGTACTAGAGAACGTTATCTGATGCTCATCTCCTTATTACTGTTCATTACTGCTATTACTGTTTAGCATGTGTTTATTTCATATTGTCTGACCCTAGTAAGTATCACGTCGACCTCTCGTCACTACTTCTTTGAGGTTACGCGGGATACTCACTGGGTACATATCTGTTTATGTACTCATGCTACGCTTCTGTACTTAATTGTACAGGTTCTGAGGCTGGTGCATCTGGTTATCAGACCGGAGCTAGATTCTGAGAGTATATTTTGGGCATGACTTCACGGTGAGTTTCTTCCCTTGGCGATTCTCAGCAGCACTGTGGAGTTATCTTTTGTTTATTCCTGTCTACTTCTTTCAGACAGTAAAACAGTTGATTTCATCTTTTGTATATTCTACTAGTTCGCATGTAGACTTGTGACACTAGTTCCTGGCACACACGTAGTAGACTTTATATTTTTGGAACTGTATATGTTGGTTTACGATCCTTGTGGCTACATTTATTTAAGTTGGCTAATTTATCAGTTTCCACTTAAACTTTTTAAGCTTAAGATTAGGTAAGTGTTGGTATGTTTTATCAAATTAGAAAATTTCACTAGTAAATAAATTATTGTCTTGCCTGACCCCGGTGTTGGACGCCATCATGACCTTAGTTATAATTTTGGGTTGTGACAACACTACAAAGCGAGGCAAAGCACTCAACTGTTTTGATCCTTGCTTCAGGGCTTAACCGCACTTTTGACAACACTGATCTTGCCGCTCCAACTGATGCGACAAATGATTGTGCTATGGTTATAGTAAATGAAGACAAGAATGATGAAGCGGAAAATGTTACCATTAGAGAAGAAACTTTGGACTTTGTTATTGCAATCAAAGGGAAGGCTCCATTATGGATTGATTTTGATTCTCTATTTCCAGTGACGTCGTCATGTTTGATGATCAACATGGACTTGAGCTAGGACAATGATTGGTGGAGATTTATTGTATGGATTCAGTTTGCAGTTCCAACCAACTTCTCAGCATAGGTATATGTGATCACTTAAATGTCCTTCTATTAACTTTCTCACTCTATGAAGCTCTATCTATCAGCTCATCCATGGAAGTACAGAGAGGATATTCGAGAAAGAAGCTCACGGTTGTATTGATATTACTGGAATACACTGTACAACACCATATATAATTAAATCCCCTAACTTCATAATAACCAACTAATGGACAGCTCACATCCAACTGTCAACTGACCACTAACAACTTAACTTCTCAATTAGCTACTAAGTTGTATTACACTAATTACTAATCTCAATACTCCCCCTCAAGCTGGAGGGTGTAAAATGTTGAGCACTCCTAGCTTTCCTAACAAGTGTATATGCTGACTTCTCCCAAGTCTTTTTCTCAGCAAGTCTACATGTTATTCCTTAGTCCCCACATAATTTGTTTTCAGCTTACCTTCCTTGATCTTGTTTCTTATAAAGTGACAATCAATCTCTATGTGCTTAGTTCATTCATGAAAAATAGGATTTTTTGCAATTTGAAGTGCTGCCTTGGTATCACAAAACATGTCTGCAGGCTTCTTGATCTCCACTCCCATTCTGCAAATACCTCTAAGAGCCAGACTACCTCTGAAGTTGATGTAACTAAACTTCTATATTCTGCTTCAGCTGAGCTCCTCGGCACGGTTTGTTTTTTCTTTGACTTCCAAGATATCAGGGAGTCCCCAACTTTAACAAGGAATACTGACTGATCTCCTAGTGTTAGGACATGCTGCCCAATATGCATCACAAAAACAAGTAAGGCTATCTGCTGCTCCACTATTGATTATTATGCCCAATCCATGATCCAGTTTTACATACTTCACAATTCTTAATGTTGCATCCCAATGTGACTTCTTTGGAGTTTGCATGAATTGACTCAGTGTTTGAACTACAAAGCTTATGCCCGATCTTGTGATTGTTAAGTACAACAACCTCCCTATTAGTCTTTGGTAGGCTGTCACATCTTCTAATGGCTCATCTCCTGAAACACCTAAATGCTTGTCATGCTCTATTGAAGTGAACTTCTGATTTGTGTCCAAAGGTGTTGCGACTAGTTTGACTCCTCCCAGTTCTAAGTCTGATATCAGTTGCAATGCATATTTCCTTTGGTTCAACAAGATTCCCTTATGTTATCTCAGCACTTCTATCCCAAGAAAGAACTTCAATTATCCAAGATCCTTCACCCTAAAATTCTGATGCAATAACCCTCTTGGTCTGTTGAATCAATCTATTGCTGCTTCTTGTGATCAAAATATCATCTACATATACTAACACCACCACTATGTTACCCTTTTCTTTCTTAGTAAACATAAAATATTCATGTAAGCTTTTACAGTAGTTTGGATCAACCAAAGCCTCTGACAGTTTTATGTTCCACTGTCTTGAAACTTGCTTCAGACCGTATAAGGATTTCAATAGTTTGTACACCTTTGTCTCCCCTGTCTCTTGAAGCCTTGAGGAAGCTCAATATAAACCTCATCAAACAAGTCTCCTTGTAAAAATGCGTTATACACATCTGTTTGGAAAATGTCCCAGTTCCTTGAGGCTGCCAATGAAATGACAAACCTGACTGTCACCATTTTAGTGACTGGTGAGAATGTTTCATGATAGTCCAACCCTCTTTTTGGTTGTAATCTTTTGCAACTAGTATTTCTTTGAACCTCTTAATTTCACCATCAGCTTTCTATTTTATCTTGTATACCCGTTTTAATCCAATTGCATTCTTGCCTTGGGAAGATCAACTATCTCCCATGTATTATTGTCTTCTAGAGCCTTGATCTACAACTTCATAGCTTCTATCCACCTCTCATCCTTTGAAGCGTATTGCCTTGTGTAGATAACTTGTGATAAGAAATGTACTCTGATAGTGGATACACAATGTCCTTCTATTTTTATGTAGTAACATAGTCTTCAAGCCATAGTGGTGTTTTAGTAGTTCTTATAGACCTCCTCAGGTTAGTGTCTGTTGAGCTAGCATTGGGAACTTCATCTCCTTCATTATCAACTATGCTCAAACATTTCAACCATTTTTTCAAGCTCAACATTGTCAAGGTGTTGAATAGGATCAATATCATCTTGATTAGGAACTGTATCAACATCTGTAGGTGAACTGGGATCTGCATTTGTTGCATCTGTACTGGAATCTGAATTTGTTGCATCTGCACTGGAATCTGCATTTGCTGCATTTGCATTGTGCACATCTTGATGCCCATGAGTTTTTTGAGTATCAAAATGTCTCCTCCTCTAAGGGAATACATCAAAGACAGGACAAGAATCGTGAAAAAACAAGTGAGAGTGAGCTTCAGGTGACCTAGCAAAGGGAAATATGTTTTCTTTGAAAGCAACATCACGACTCACAAAATATCTATTGCTGTTAAAATACAAGAGTTTGTAACCCTTTTGAGTAGTAGAATATCCTAAGAAAATCGATGCTCTTGCCCTTGCACCAAAATTGTCACCTCTGACAATTGTGGTGACATAACAAAGACATCCAAACACTCGCAAATGATCAAGGGATGGTGGCTTTCCGTGCAAACATTCATGGGGTGATTTGCCTTGTAGAACTTCAGTAGGCAGCCTATTGATTAAGTAGACAACCTCTCTACATATTCTCCCCAGTATCTAGTGGGAACTTGAGCTTGAAACTTCAATGCTCGAGTAATGTCTAAAATGTGCATGTGTTTCCTCTCAACTACACCATTCTGCTGAGGGGTATACACACAACTTCTTTGGTGAGTTATATCATATGAATTGAACAAGTCAGTACCTACTTTGTTAAAAACTTTATTCCATTGTCTGTTCTAACCATCTGAATAACAGTAGAAAACCGAGCCTTTATTAACGGGAGAAATAACTTTAGTATAGTACCAACATCACTCTTCATTTGCAACAAGTAGACCCATGTAAATCTTGTATGATCATCTACTATAGTAAGGAAAAAATACTTTCTATCATGAGTAGGAGTCCTATAAGAACCCCATACGTCCATGTGAATTAGTTCTAAAGGCTTTTCACTAACAATATGACTAGTAGAAAACAATAACCTGCTTTGCTTAGATAATGGACAAATAGAACAGTCTTTATTGATAGCTACATCTAAAATTTTATCTTGTAGGAATGGCATGTGCTTCATAGTCTTGATTGAAGCATGCAGCCTACAATGCCAAAGACCACTATCTAGTGTTTTTCCTTGCACTAATGCACTATTCACTAGATCCTTCACACTGTTTTGATTGATCCATTGCCTCACAATATATAGACATCCTTGCTCCTTATCAATCCCTTTCACCTTGCTAGTGAAGAGGTCCTGAAAAATGCAAAAATTATGAAAAAACAGGGCAACACAAGAGAGACTTTTGGTTAGTTTGGATACATATAACAAATTGTATCTGAAATCTGGAACATGTAGCACATCTTTAGATTTCATACTTTCAAGGAATTCAACGATTCCTATGTGTGTTATATTTGACTTAGCTCAATAAGGTAAGTGAACTTCTTCTTTAGAACTCAATTCACTAACATATGCTAAGGTGTTAAGTGAAGCAGTAATGTGGTGAGAAGCACCAGAATCTACAGTCCACTCAATGCCTATGTCTACCATAAAAGATGTGGAAATACTTGCCAAATTGACTTGAGGTGAAACAACATCCTTGTTTCCATTCAGCATACCAAGGATCTGATTGTACTGCGCTTCTGTGAAGAAGTATCCACCTTTTGCAGATTCACCAGTACCCTCACCTTCCACTACCTGAGATTTCTTGTCTGCCACATTGTTCCCAACTGCATTATTGACAACAAAATTCTTCTTTGCCTTAAAGTCAGTCGGGTAGCCAATCAACTTATAACAATTCTCCTTCAAATGCCCTCATGTTGCAATACTCACATTACATATAAACATTCTTTCCTTTATGTGGTTGTCCACGACTTACATGCATAGCCATGGGATCAATCTTCCCTGTCAAAGGTGGAAAAGGTTGTGACCATTGACTCTCATCCTCTATAATCATAGCATATGCTTGATTCAAGCTGAGTCCTAATGTTTTCATGAGTATTTTCATGCGAGCCTGCTCATATGATTCACTTAGACCACTGAGAAATCAGAGCATTCTCTATTACTGCAAATGCTCAATGTAGTCCCTTGACTTAGGACAGTCACAACTAGGAGAAGGAATAAGGGCATCATACTCTGCCCAAAGTTCCTCCAATTTGGTGAAATATGTTGCTAGTAGGTCAGTCCCCTGCAAAATTGTGGCAATCTCCATATGTAACTGGCATATGTGCACACGATTCACCTTATCAAAACATTCCATCAGATCCTTCCATACCAAATGAGCATTTGATGCGTACACAATTCCACTAAGCAGGTCCGACGATACAATGTTCATGATCCAAGATAGGACAATTACGTTATAGGTTTCCCAATCCTCATGTAATTCAGTCCTAAATTTATCCTTTCTACACGTACCAGTCAAGAACCCTAGTTTTCTCTTAGCTTGGAGTGCTATTCGCATTGACCTTTGCCTAAGCCCATAATTATTAGATCTTGTTAGTTTCACCAAGATTAAGATCTAACTAGGTGTATCAGAAAGATGAACGTACAATGGATGTGTATGATTAATTTTTTCTTCGACTTCGTCATCATTCACCATTGTCGCAGAACAGAGAAATCTGGGTGAAGAAGAAATTGAAGAAGATCTAAACACGAAATTGAATACTGAAAATAAAACTCGCAATGAACGTACGATCTAGTCACCGCTCTGATACCATGTTAATTTTCTCACTGTATGAAGCTCTATCTATCAAATCATCCATGGAAGTACGGAGAGGATATTTTGAGAAAAAAGCTCATGTTGTATTGATATTAACGGAATACACTGTACAACACTATTTATAATTAAATCCCCTAACTTCCTAATAACCAACTAATGGACAACGCACATCCAGCAGTCAACTAACCACTAACAACTTAACTAACTACTAACAACTTAACTCCTCAATTAGCTACTTAGTTGTATTAGACTAACTACTAATCTCAATACCTTGGTTATGCTGAAATTCTTTTACCTTTGCTTCAATATCCACCTGATAAAGTCAGTTCAGAGTTTCCATTTGATCTTGGCTCTAGTTTGTTTATCACATTCCTTAAAGTTACCAGAAACTCTGTATTATATTCTTATTCAAGAGACTTGGCATATGATAAGTTCATAATGTCAGCCTTGTGGAATTCAAGTACTATACCTCTGAAACTTCATCTGCGAAATACTGCTGATGCATACGAATCGGTAACAAAGAACTATTTAGGTAAAACTATTCTCATAAGAATTATTATGGGCGGTCTTTCTAATAATCATGCCATTAGTGTTGGATTTCTTAGGAAACTTATACAAATAAGTGAATGGTATGGAGCAAGTGACCTTAAACCTGTTTTAGATAAACTGATTGGAATTGGTTGCAAAATTATTGAAGTAATGGGTGGAGTTCCAACAATGGGAGGGTTGCTTGTGGATATGATGATCTCTAAGAATATAGATCAAGTTAGTAAATCTGGGTAGAAAACAAAGTTGCGGACTGCACAAAATTATCAAGGAGTCCGGAAACAAAATATTGTAAATTTTGACTCAAGGAATAAAAATAAGTGGAAAAAAGTGTTGCGATGTAGCGCATGTAATACATGTGATATAATCAATATTTGCAGCAATCATAATTCACTGCATAACACATCAATTATATTCTCTATATATAAAGAGTCTTTATTTTCTTGTACTGTTGTTGATGATGAAGTGCTTCCCATGACAAGCATGATTGTGCCACATAAACTAACTCTGTGTCACTCTCTAAGATTCTCAGAAGTCTTTCTTGCTACTTTGCTCCATGAAATATATTGAACTGGCAAACCCGTGGGCTCCATTTCGTACTCAAGATGACCAATATTTGGCCATGCGTGGAAGGCTTTAAGCACCAGTTTGGCCATAGATGTTTCCAATATAGTAGGTGTTTTCATATTGTACCTTTCAACTTTATCTAGAGGAAATTGTAATAGGTACTTAGAGTATTCAAGTTAGAGTTAACTTGAAGTTGTTGCAGCAGTTAGAGGTTGTTTGCTACAAGGGATTAGAGTTAGTCCTAGGTTTACAAAAGTGATTTTGTAAATGCAGTTTTTGGCTCAGTGATTTTGTGGAGAGTTTGGGAAAATCCTAGTGGGAAGTAGGTCGTGGTTTTTTCACCTTTTGAGCCAGGTGTTTTCCACGTAAAATACTTGTGTTCTTTACTTTCGACATTTACTATTTCAGCAATAGTAGGTTAAGGAACACTTAAAAGAACTAGGTCCTTCCATAATCAGTTTAGGCAAAAAAATTGGACACCACACAAATCACCTCCCCTTCCCCCTCTTGTGTGGTATTGAAGTTAAAACATCAATTAGTATCAGAGAAGTCTATCCTTGATGAGGCTAACACCTTAGGAGAAGATCAAGATGAGTGCACCACCTGAAAATTGGAAGGACAATCCAGTGCTAGGTAACCACTCTTCAACGGCCAGTCTACTCCTGGTGGGAGAACATAATGAGAGATCACATCATTGGAGAAGAGTATGAGCTATTCGACATTGTCACTGATGGTCCCCTGGCTACTATGAAGAAAAATGCTGAAGGAGTAGATGTGCCAAAAAAAGAGTTGATTGCACTGCTGAGGACTTGAAAAAATGGGAGAAGAATGCCAAGGTCAAGAAATGGCTTATGTTTGGAGTTGGTCCATATGAGTACAGTAGAATTCAAAGTTGTACCACCGCCAAGGAAATTTGGTACACTTTGCAAGTGGCTCATGAAGGAACACCGCAGGTGAAGAGGTCTAGAGGTATTTTACTATATTCTCAATATGAGAATTTCACTATGAAGGAAGGGGAAACCATCCAAGAGATGTATACTAGGATCACCACACTAACAAATAAACTTAAGTCTCTTGAAGGTTTATTCTTGAAGAAGACAAAGTTGAGAAGATTTTGACAAGGGTTCTGCCAGTGTCTTGGGAGAGCAAAATCACTGCCATTCAGGAATCAAAGAACATTGCCACTATTAAGTTGAATGAGCTGATTGGAAATCTCACTGCTTATGAACTTAGAATGAAAACCATGAATATTGATGTACCCAAGAAGGAATAGATCTTGGCACTCAGAATCATTGAAGGTTCTGATCTAGAGGAAGATGAAATAGTTATGATCACAAAGGACTTCAAGAAGTGGAAGCTACGCCAAACCAAGGGTTCCTGAAAAACAGACCAATGAGGGGTGCTACAAGCGTGGGAAGACTGATCACCACATCAAAAACTGCCCTCAATGGGAAATTGAATGGAAGAAGGAAAGAGTTGAACAAAGAAACAGGAAGAAGGAACATGTTCAACCCAAGAAGAACAAAGGATCAACAAAGGCTATGGTTGCTGCTTGGGGAGAAATCTCAGATGAGGACTCAAATGATGAAGATGGAGATGAACAAGAACTTTTAGCAATCGAAGAAACCGATGGGGAATCTGAGGTAACTATAATTCATCTCAAAGACAAGATTAAATTTTTATCTAAATAAAGGCTATCTGAGTTACTTCTAGATTTCATTGATGAATCTGAGGATATAAACAATTAAAAGGAACAATTGTCTAAGGAATGTGTGATTTTAAAAGCAAAGTGTAAGAACCTGGAACTTATAGTTAGTGATATTGTAAATGAAAATATTGCACTAAAGAACCAGGTTCATGCATGTGAATCAAATGTTCTAGAACCTAGATCTAAAAACCTAAAACTGAAATTAGGAAAAAGTAAGAAGACATCTGATTGCACACAACTCACTGTAGAAGAAAATATAGGTAAAATGAAAGATGAGTTGTATAAAAAGGATGAGCAGGTAAGAATTTTGAAGGAGGATCTAGGCAAGGTAAAGCATGAACTAGACAGAACCTGTAAATGGAACAGGTCCTTCGATTCTCTTTCATGGCTATAGGAACATCATATTAGCAATAAAAGTGGAATTAGCGTTGGGAATCAACAACCTAAATGGGATCCCAAAAGTAAGTACCTTACACTTCTTGAGAACAAGATTTGTACTCACAGTGGTAAAACAGGTCTCTATAAAAGCGAATGTAATGCAAAAGAAAAGGCAAGCCAAAATAACAAAGAATTTGTTCATGGGATTTAATACATCCTTTTGCCTATAGAATGGGACCCAAACTAGTTTGGGTTCCTAAGACTAACCCCTAATTTTTTTTTGCAGGTCCAAGTGAAGGGGAACAGCCAAATATGGTACATGGATAGTGGCTGCTCAAAGCATATGACAGGAAGCAAGAACCAATTCCTTTCACTTGAGGACCTCAAAAGAGGTAATGTCTCCTTTGGAAATGGGAAGAAAGGTGAGATCATTGGGGTTGGTAAGGTACGTAAGACTGATTCTCATTCTATTTAGAATGTCTACTTGATAGATGACCTAAAGTACAGTCTAATTAGTGTGTCACAATTGTGTGGTAGAGGTAACTTGGTAGCATTCACCTCTACCAAATGTTTTATGATTAATCTTACCACTGACAAGATTATTTTGCAGGGAAAAAGAGTGAACAATAGATATATTACAGATCTATCCACACTTTTAGAAAATTAACTCACTTGCTTAAGTGTGTTGGACAACGGTATCCTCCTTTGGCACAAGAGACTTGGACATGCAAGTCTGAGAACTCAACAAATTAGTCTCCAAGCACTTGGTGATAGGACTGCCTAACATCAAGTTCAAGGAAGACAAAGGTTGTGAGGATTGTGGAAGGGGGAAGCAGGTAAGATCCTCTTTTAAATGCAAAAAAATGGTAAGCACCACCACAACGACGGAACTGGTCAATATGGATCTTTGTGGTCCAATGAGAACATTAAGCAGATGTGGTAAAAGATATGTGATGGTGCTTGTTGATGATTACTCTAGGTTTACTTGGACATTTTGTTTTAACATCTAAAGATGAAGCATTTGACATGTTCACTTATTTTGTTAGAAAACCTCAGAAATAACTACGTAATAAACTTGCATCAATTAGGTCTGATCATGGCACTGAATTTGAAAATGCTAAATTTGATGAGTTTTGTGATGAGCATGGCATAGATCATAATTTTTCTGCTACTAGGACTCCGCAACAAAAAGGAGTAGTTGAAAGAATGAATAGGACACTTAGGGCATTTGGATGCAAGTGCTTTGTGCACAATAATGGTAAAGACTCCCTAGGCAAGTTTGATCCCAGAAGTGATGAGGGAGTAGTCTTGGGATATTTTTCACATAGCAAAGCTTATAAAGTCTATAACAAAAGAACTACGTGTGTTGAAGAAAGTGTTCATGTGGTTTTTGATGAAACAAACATTCTTTCTGAGAGACAGGAAGATGATGATGAAACAATTGGGCTGGTAAGAAACTTAAATAAAACGACAGCCCAGACTGAAGCTGCACTGGAAGAAGGAACAGATAATGAAACAGGTTCTTCCACCTAGAGCAACATGACATGTGGAACAGAACAAAGAGGAAATGATCCCCAAACCTCAATGAAACATGTCCATGAACCTGTTCCACAACAACAAAACACTGAAAGAACATCAAGGAGAAACTAGCTGGTTGTGAAATCTTACAAGTATAGAAGTTCTCACCCCATTGAGAACATAATTACTGATCCAACCTCTGGAATCAAAATCAGATCTTCCTTAAAAATCTTTGAGCTTTTGATGCTTTCTTATCTCTTATTGAACCTAAAAATGTTGTTGAGGCTTTGTAGGATGCAAACTGGGTAAATGCAATGCAAGATGAACTCAACCAATTTGAATCGAGTTAAGTATGGCATCTGGTACCAAGACCCTTGGACATATCAGTAATTGACACAAAATGGGTCTTCAAAAACAAACTTGGTGAAGATGGAATAGTTACAAGGAACAAGACAAGATTGGTGGTTCAAGGATATACTCACGAGAAACACATATACTATGATGAAACCTTTACCCCAGTTGCAAGGTTGGAAGCAATAAGACTCCTCATAGCCTTTGTTGCTTACATGGAATTCACCCTTCACCAGATGGATGTCAAGAGTGACGTCTGCAATGGCTATCTAAAGGAAGAAGTGTTTGTCAAGAAAACTTCGGGGTTTTAAAGCAAGGAGAGTCCTGATCATGTGTACAAACTTGACAAAGAAATTTATGGGCTCAAGCAGGCTCCAAGGGCATGGTATGAAAGATTATCAAAGTTTTTTCTTGAGCATGACTACAAGAGAGGTAAAATCGATAATACTTTATTCTTGAAAGAAAAGGGTAAAGATCTCTTGGTAGTTCATATATATGTTGATGATATAATCATTGGAGAAACTATTGATAAGCTAAGTAAAGAATTTGCTAAACTAATGGGGAGTGAATTTGAAATAAGCATGATGAGTGAGCTTAATTTCTTTTTAGGCTTACAAATGAAACAATGATCCATCAATAGAAGTATGCAAAAGAGTTGCTTAAAAGGTTTAAAATGGAAGATTCCAAAGAAATTGACACTCCTATTGCAACAACTACAAAGTTGGTATAGATGAACCTGGTTCATCTGTCGATTAGAAGTTGTAGAGAGGAACAATTAGCTCATTGTTGTATCTCACTGCTAGTACACCTGACATTGTTTTCAGTGTAGGCCTTTGTGCAAGATTCCAGGAAAATCCAAAGAAGTCTCACTTGACTGTTGTCAAGAGAATTTTGAGATATCTAAAAGGCACCACTGATCTTTGTCTTTGGTATCCAAAAGGTAGTAATTTCAATATTGTGGGATATGCTCATGCTGATTATGCAGGTTTTCTTGTGGATAGAAAGAGCACCTCAGGTATGGCACACTTTCTTCGCTCATGTCTTGTATCTTGGGCCACCAAAAAGTAAAATTTAATGGCCTTATCTACTACTACTAGAGCTGAGTATGTTGCTGCAACTTCATGTTGTGCTCCATTATTGTGGATAACAACAATTAATGGACTTTGGAATTGATGTTGGTTGTATCCCCATGTTTTTTTATAAAACTAGTGCAATTAGTATGACCAAGAACCCGGTTCATCACAAGAGAACTAAGCACATAGATGTTAGACATCACTTTATGAGGGATAACTATGAAAAAAGATTGATTACTATGGAATTTTGTGCTATTGACAAGCAAAGAGTTGACATCTTCACAAAAGCCTTAAGTAGAGATCACTTTTAAAAGAACATATTAGAATTAGGGATGATTAAGATCACCTAAAAGGACTAGTTCAGAATTCACAACGAAAAAAACATTGAAAAATTTGGTTAGAAAATCTGAAAATTGTGTATATAATTAGATTAACTTTTGCTCAGTCTCATACTTTCAATAATATACTCTTGTGCCATGTGCTAAAATTATTCATTAATCTCTAATGATATTATCTCTGTTTTGGAAAATTTAGACTCACACAAGAAAGTTTTCAGTGAAGAACCTGGTTCATTAAGATAACACGGTATGTTATCTACACTCTGCATAATTTGGAATAATAATATTTGGATCATGAGCAGAGTCCTACTTAATTCCAAAGTTCTTTTGAACTTATCCGTTACAAGTGAACAAGTTCCGTTCAAAGACTCCTAACCGAATTAAACCACCTAGATTCTAGGAAACACTCCAACGTCTTTTCAAAACTGTAATTCAGTTTGATTTGACCTCTAAAAGTCTGAAAATCCTGTCGTTACCCATTAATTACCTCTCCTTTAAATTGATCATCATTATTTCTGTCTCCATCTATAATTTTCAAGTTGTCGAATGCTCCTCATCTTCTCTCATCTTCCAAACTCAATCTACTTCTCTTATCTTCATAACCAAGCACATAAATGGTCAACACTCCTGAAAACCCTTTTATCACAACCACAAGAAATCATCTCTACACCCAATATCACTCTCTCCAACACCCCAAAGAAAAGGGTAAAAATTATAGCTCGCAAGGTTGTTGCCGGTGAAGAACATATTCAGAAAATTAATGAACAACTGAAAGCAAGTAGAGAGGAAGAACCTCAAAAATCTGATGACTCCTTCAAATCTGCTACTGATGGGGAAGAAATTGTTACTTCCGAAACTAAGCAGGTATCTTATGGTCCTAAAGTTACTCCTGAAACAATATCTAAAATTTCTGCAAATTTGGAGAATAGGTTTGTGTTGGTAGGATCTATAGCAGGTGTAGAGAATACAGAGTCTGGAGAAATAGGTGGTAAAAATGAAGAGGGGAAATAAAAAAAAAAGCAAGGAAGTTAGGAGTGTTGTGAGGGAAAAGAGTAAACGAGTGGTTGATTTTTCACCCACTCATGTGCGTTTAACCCAAGACACATGTGCCATGGTTGATTAGGGGAGATAAATCTGGTTGAGTAAAGGAAAGTGTAAAGAAATTTGAGTGAAGTAGGTCTGGTGAAGCCGCTGAAGGGATGGTTCAACTTGGACAAAATGCAGATGAACCTGGTTCATCTGTAGAAGAAATCCTCGTGGACCTATTAAATAAAGTGACCGAGAGCTATAATCCAAAGAAGAGAGGAACTTCCAAGACTAAGACCCCTGGCACTGCTAGCGATAACAAGAAAAAGAAGGTTACTTCTTCTTTTACTGTTGAAATTCCTCCCACAAGAGGAAGAGCCACAAGAAGTCAGCCAAATCAGAATGAGGTAGAATTGCAAAAAGCCTTAGATGAAAGCAAAAAGAAAGTGGTTGCTAAGGGAAAGAAGAAGAGGGATGAGCTTGTTGAGGATGTTGATATTGATGAGATGGACTTGGTTCCTTGAGATGAAGAAGAGACTGAAGAAGTGGAGGTTCTGACTCCCAAACCCAGGAAAGCCAAGACTTCTACTAAGAAGTCTATTTCTGAGTCAAAATTTATTGAACCATCCACCCTGGAAAAAAGGACCATGTTTGTTGTGAAATCTAAACAAGTAAAAATTATTGAGGAAGAAGAATGGGTGGAGAGGAGGAAGATGATTCAGACATTGAGAAGGACAAGATGTCCATGTTTGGCAAGAGGACAATTCTGAAGGGTAGACTCCTCAGGGATTTGGAGGAGGAAGGAATGATGCACCTTTTGGAAAAATTGGAGTTGCAAGGCTGGAAGAACATGGTCCTTCAAATGGATGGTAGGTTGGACAGAAATGATATTGTTGAGTTTATTGAAAATGTTGAGGTGAATAATGGAAGGGTTACCAGATTGGTGAAAGGGGTATAAATCTCTTTCAAAGTGAAGGAGTTGGGAGAAATTCTAGGTGTGCCTGCTGAGGGGTACAATGAATACACTAAACTTAAATGGCCAAGCCTAGAAAACCTTCCTACTGTCATGTCCATTACTAGAAAATTCAGTGACAATGAGGAGGAAATTGAGACCAAGGCTGTGTACAAGAGTGAGATGAAGCCACCCCACAAGGTGTTATTCGAATTTATCAAAAAATGTGTTCTTCCTAGGCAAGAAAGGAGGCACATTGCAAACTTCGTGGACTTGGTCATGATGGAGTGCTTGGATAGTGGGAGGCAGATTAGTTGGCATGGATTTATTATCCATCTCCTTGATAGGGTTATAAATGGCTGCAAGACTCATGCCATTCCCTATGGCTTCAGCCTCACAGCTATCCTTGCACATTTCAATGTGCCTATAAAGAAGTGGGAGGTGGATACAAGCAAAGATCATTTTGGGGCGAATACTCTGATTTCTTGTGACTATGAAGTCCATGCCACTCCTAATGAACCTAATTCTTTCAAGAAGGTACCAGGGAATAGCAAGGTCATAGCCTTGGTGCAGAAGAGTGGGGCTAAGGATGCTGATATTAAGAGGCTGAAGAAAAGGTTGGATGAGGTGGAGACTGTGAGATATGCTCTTTGAATTGAGCTGACAAGAGAAAAGGAGAAGAATGATATGTTGAAAGTTATCTAAAGCCAAAAACCAGGCACCTAGTTCTTCCCAGCTTTAAGCCTCCTATCCTAGTGTAGATCAACTAGTGACCTAGTTCGGGATTTTTTGTTATTTTTACTCATGTTTCCATTATTTCTATTTATTTTTAGGCTTTGTGGAAGAATCGTATCAATCATCAATGAAATTCGTTATTTTTAGCTCTAACTGTTCGTTTATATTTCTTTGATGGTTAAAATTCTTAGCTTGATCTATGATGATTAATCCATGATTGCATTTGAAGTAGCCCCATTGCCCATGAGTAAGCTTTAAAATCTGTTTATCTCACATTTGTATATGCAACTTTTCGATGATGCCAAAAGGGGGAAAAAGTTGTGCTTTACACTTTGAACAATGATGTTTATAACCCAATGAACCTGGTCCTAGATGATAAGTGAAAAATGTTCTAACATTGTGTTGATGTTGGGCTAAGTTGAAACAGGGCCTAAGCTTATGAAAAGCACAAAGTTTGTCATCATCAAAAAGGGGGAATTTGTTGACCCAAGTGAAGGTTAGTTCTGAAGATTGAAAAAGGAAGCTCAGGCATGAACCAGGTACATCCCTTGTGTGCATATACACAGGCAGATTAGAGCATGTGGGATGAACGTGAAGGAGATAAACTTAACTTGGTATAATTGATATCTCTTGATCGAAAAGGTTGCATAATTGATAAGGAGAAGGACTCCTTAATAAAAGATAACACTAACCAAGATAAGGAAGGAGTTAGAAGTTGAGATCAACTAGAACTCCTCCACCAAAGAAGAGTAGCATTAGAACTCTAGTTGTTTTATATTCTACTAACTCTATAAATTGCAGGATATTCTCACGTTACAGGCATTGCAAAAACGGAGAAGTTAAATAGGAATTGAGAGCAAAATAGCAAGGTATTTTGCAAGCAATTCGTGTGTGATTCAAGTGCACAAACCTGCAGCTACATGAACCAGATAGAAGAACCAGTTCCAAGTGTCTATCTTTTATTCTAGATCAATTGTAGTAGGTGTTTTCATATTGTAGCTTTCAGCTTTATCTAGATGCAATTGTAATAAGTACTCAGAGTATTCAAGTTAGAGTTAACTTGAAGTTGTCGCAACAGTTAGAGGTTGTTTGCTACAAGGGATTAAAGTTAGTCCTCGGTTTACAAAAGTGTTTTTGTAAATGCAGTTTTTGGCTCAGTGATTTAGTGGAGAGTTTGGGAAAATCCTACTGGGAAGTAGGTCGTGGTTTTTTCACCTTTTGAGCCAGGTGTTTTCCATGTAAAATATTTTTGTTCTTTACTTTCAGCATTTACTATTTCAGCAATAGTAGGTTAAGGAACACTTAAAAGAATGATGTCCGTCCATAATCACTTTAGGTGAAAAATTGGACACCTCACAAACCTCCCCCCCCCCCCCCCCCCCCCCCCCCCCCCCCCCCCCCCCTCTTGTGTGGTATTGAAGTTAAAACATCATTAGGATTTTGAATCACTTTATTTGATCTTATAATGGAGGAGATATGTTGGTTTCCATATTTGAAAATAGTACAGATTTATAAATATGAAGTAAGTGGCAATTTCATAATTAATCTGAAAAGTCTAGGAACCCAGTTCTTAGTAAAATGAACATAAAACCCTCATACGATGTCCAAATTCAACGATTCTTTTTTCTATGGCTCCGTAATTACGATAGAGATCTAATGATTTAATCAAAATAGAAATTGGATCTCATTTTTTTAATGTGGTACCATTTATGCTTGAAGCCACCCGATATATTACACGACTCGCATACTTGTAGCAGAATTTTTGATCATACTAGTTGCTCAAAACAACCCAATACAAGTAATAAACCTCATGTCTAACAAAACCTCGTTCTAAAGCCTTTGTGTACTGCATATGATGAAAGAAACACGTAGAAACTCATAAACATTCATCATATTAACAAGTCAAGGAGCTTCATCTCTTTCGACAAGAACTATAGCCAATTTCTAAGTTAAACAACGACATTATCCTTTCAAATATACCGCAATCAAATCCGATAGCACCCATTCTAGGTCGAACGACCTCATCGTATCAAATACAAGCTACTCTACTGACATGCCTCAACAATACTACCCAGAGCCAAAAACCGTGTAATCCGTGCACCAATACACAACAATTCAAATGTATTCAAACATGGAAAATAACTCAAATGAGAGAACCGCCCAGCAAGATCAACGCACCGTAGAACCATTACACACAAATCTAACATAAAGGACCATATCGCTACATAACTCTGCCGCAATGCGCGACCCCATCCAAACACTAGCCTATATGAGATACCTTGAAACACCATGCTCAAAATCACTAACAACGCGCAACTCGACATCAAGTACCAATGTGCATGACCATAACCACGGAGAAGCAAACGACACAATGCCACACAAACACGAAAGAACATAACCAATGCGCAATCAATCATGCATCACCCAAATACCCATCTTGCTTAATTTTCGCTATAAGGCTCCGATATAACCACACCATGTGTGCATATAACCAATGAATCAAACTTCTCATAGCATAGAAGGGTAACTAATGGAAAATATCAAAACACAAATAAGCTCAACACTAACCGAATGAAACATCCCTCACAATGGCAGTACAGACTCAACCAATCCGACCCGGTGTAGAATACACATACTTATTGAGCCTATCAATGAACCCCAAATAAATTATGGCCACCCGCAATAGCTAAGTAACCCTCTGAAGGTCCACAATGACTGAATAATAACACTTATGGCTTGCTCTGGTGACAACTTCACAGTCAACAACCACGGAATAATGTGTTTATGAGAACTCCCAGTCTCCAAATCAATAAACACACGAATCACCTTATTCGACCCAACTCCACCACTCGAATAATTAACACATCTCTCTTACACAATCATCCCACGAGGAATACTTCTATAATTCTTCCTTGCCACATAGCAAAATCTAAATATCAATAGTCGATCAACCAGGCGAGTACTGAGATACCAATGAAGCATCCGCAAGTCGAAACAAAGTGCACCTTATGAAATGCGCATCATTTTCAAGCAATACCAAGTAGTAATAGCATTCATCTAAACATCGGATACCGTCCATGCTGCCTAGTAATTTATGCACTTCCCTTCCAAATTGACCTGTGACCTTGCACATGCAAATCTCAATCCCACACAACACACCGCATCTACCATGCCATCATGTGAAGAGTACAAGATCTAATAATCAACTCTTAGTCACAAGTAGAATACATACCCAATCAGTCAGAAACCTTCCATTTGCTCATGCCGGAGAAAATCCCAATAAGCAACATATTCCACATGCCGGTAGGAAATATCCATCTCAAATCGTGGTAGAGATCATCAAGAACTCTTTGGAATCCATTTGCACATAACCAAACTATCAAAACCGAATCCCTCTAACTCAACCAAGCCATGCAGGTCACCAATACCCAAGAGCATTACCATGAAACACCTATAGAGACTCGCCACCTCATAAGTACCCAAAGAACCGATCATACCCATTACTGTGTTGATCCAACCTATTATCAAGCTGTCATATTTCTTCGAGCTCCTCCCGAATTACCCTCAAGTTGACATTTCTCCTTGCCATAATACCATGATCCTTAACCAAAACTCACCCCACGAACTCCAGCATAGAACCACACCTCCCTAAGGCCCATAAGACGTTGAATTCCCTCTTAAGTACCCAAAAGTACCACAACCGAGATACCACTATGAAGAGACCTTACGTGAATCCAAAAGTGTTTCCTTCGCCTTCCTGAATGCTAAAATGTAGAATCCATAATTTTATAGAAATTCCACAAGTCTCGACACCATCCAACTTAAATCTCAAATTTTAGCCATATACAAATCTTGAATCCATTAGAACCATTCTCGAGAGTCATCCACTCTATTCAAATCTCAATTGCACCGCCCAAATAGGCCAAACGAACTGTGCCCCACTAGTATGACAACACCCAAAGAAGTAAACCCCACCCTAACGCAACCAAGCAAATTCCTACTCCATGCATACTACATCCTTCACAAATAACCACTCAATCATTCCATGATTTCAATATACCCATAGAGTGTAATACAACCCGTATCCGGAAATTCCCTTACTCGATTCATCCTAGATCTCAACCTCTACAAGTCATAACCGATTCACAAGTATATCTCAAACCGAAAAAATTACAACACATAACCGTGCAATCAACTCGTCGATAGCAGACTCCCCCACTTGGCTCAAAGCCATGGAATAAAACATTTGATAACTAACAATAACCATACTCCATTTTTGCCATAATACCATAATAAGATTCAACAAAATCCTTCATAAGCTTATGTAACACAAACCATATAATACCTCAAATCATCTGCTAAGCTCGCGTTCATCCTCGTGACAGTCAAGCCAACCTCCTCAAGTGATCAAAACTCAGGTTCTACACATCTAACCCACCAGTAAGAGAAAACACTCTAATGAAAAAACATAGGGATGACACAACCTCAGGACACCCTGCAGATGATAACCCGCCTGGTTAGCCTCAAACTAACATCTTTCTACGCTCTTTCATAGCCATAACTCCTACGCAATCACTTATTCTTCCTGAGTCTGAACTCATCAACAAGGCATGAGAACCTAATTCATTCTACAGTTAAATAACATGAAAGATCCTCCAATACAGTCATAACTCGAGACTATATGTTACATCAAGAAAAGAATCAAACACCCAATAGTCCTTTATACATCTCAAGAAAATTGTTCTCGTCACATTCAATCTATCTGAACATATCCCGCAGTCACATAATACTCATCATATAGCCATCCATCCACTCATCAAGTCACAAATTCCACTCATAGGGATGCTACCGGACATATAAGTCCAAAAGCACGTGCTCACACAATCAAAATCCCTATGCTTAAACTATAGTCAAAACTCGGCCTGAAGTCCTCATCATCAGCACACAAAAATCATATCTCGCACCTTATCCATGGAATCGCAAGGCGTCGATGCATAGCTGATACCGAGCGCTCACATGCGCATATGAATGCATGGAAGGAATTTAAAGAGTTACGCTTAAAGCTAAAGGAATGCCCCACGATAAGGAATGAAAGATGGGAAGTATGTCCTAAATGTTCTGTAGCCTCTCGAAGATAGGTATGGACGTCATTATACCAATCTGTAAGACTCTACTAGAGACATGCTCATGACTTGTAGAACCTATGAACCTAGAGCTCTGATACCAACTTGTCACGACCCAAAATTCAACTAGTCGTGATGGCACCTAACCCAAACCGCTAGGCAAGCAAATTAACAATTATCCAATTCCAATGATATTTAATAAGACAATTAAGTAAAGAAATTATCTGAATATTATACATTTCCTAATGAGTGGTAGTACAAATCATGAGCTTCTGAGATTAAAATTTACAATGCTGGTGTGAAATAAAAATACATCATCTGTCAGAATAATACATAAATAGATTTTTCATAAGTCTAGAGCTACCATGAACAAGAGGCAGCTATAACCGAAACACAAGTACATCTTCAAATCCAGCTCTCATCTATCACAGCAACGTGAGCAAGCAATATTTGCACGCAAGGCGTAGAAGTATAGTATGAGTTCAACTGACCTCATGTACTTAATAAATAACAAACCTAACCTTAGGTTGAAAGTAAGGACGAGCTGGAACAAAGGTCGGAGTCCAACACCAATAACCAACAACAGTATATAATAACATAATGAAAGTAATAAAAGAAGTAACTCAGAGATAAAATGCTCAGCTCGTTCACAGTTCCAGAATGATAGGCCTGCTTTCCATGTATATCGGTTGTCACGACCCAAAATCCTAACTCAGGTCATGATGGCGCCCAACAGCGAGGTCAGGCAAGCCAATACTCGAATTACTACGGTTCCTTCTCATAGATTCAAACATATCAATATATATATATATATATATATATATACACACACTAAGTCATAAAGCTAAAAAAAGATTAGCCGATTAGGGTAATTAACCATTTTTAAACAAAAGCAGTCATGATGAGGCGTGAGTCCAAAACATACATATATGTACAGATCGTAATCCACAATAACTCCTACGTGTGTTCCAGGAACTAGTGTCACAAGTCCTACGGGCATACTAACAAAATATACAAAAGTTATAATATACAGTCCCTCTGTTTGGAAGAAGTAGACGGGAAATAAACAAAAGAAAACTCCATGGTGCTGGCGAGGATCATCCGGAGAAAATCAACTCACCGTGAAGTCAGGCCTGGAATATATATGCTCTCAAGAACGAGCTCCGGTGTGGTAACCAGACGCACCTGCCTCAAAACCTGTACATTTAAGTACAAAAGTGCAGCATGAGTACATAAACATATATGTACCCAATGAGTATCCCGTCTAATCTCGAAGAAGTAGTGACGAGCGGTAGACGTGATACTTACTAGGGTAAGAAACTAAATAACATAAACTAATAAAGGGCAAGCAGGTATAACAATCGTAAATAATCACAAGGGCATGAAATGTCAAATATAAACTCAGAATAATCCTTCCACATCAGATATTACTAACATATAGAGTTTTAAATTTCTTCTTTCAATGAAACAGTTCATATAATAACAGCGAATTCCCAGTCAACATAATAAGCACATAGTCTGCCGAAGCGTACGGCCGAAGCGTAGCATAAATAAATGTGCATTGCCGAGGGTCGAACGGATCGAACCATAGATGCATCTATTACCCCGCTCACGAATCCATCATGCGACGCGGTTTACATAATGATAAGGCTACCCCGCTCACGAATCATACCTGTGACACGGGTGCTCATATATATACACAGAATTATCAGAATCTCAGGCATTTAACAGAGGATATACTTGAAAACGGGGACTTAAGTGCTGAAATTCAAACCATGGCTTCCTGATATCTTCGTGCTAAATTCAAGAATAGTAAATAACTCAAATTACATTTAGGAATACATGTAAGGCATATAAAAGCATGCTCGTGGGTCCTAAAACTACCCGACATAACAAATATAGTCACTACGCATGGACTCTCGTCACTTGGTACGTATGTAGCCCCCACAAACATCAACACATATAGATCACCTATGGGGACAATTCCCTCTTACAAGGTTAGAAAGGAGACTCACCTCGTGTCGAATGTACTTCCCAGACCAAGAACGTGCCCGAAACTCCGAACTCTACACCCGAGGACTCGAAGCTAGACAAATGTTATACAATTATATCAATTCATGCTCAAAGGATGGAAATTATCCTACTTATTTAATAAATTCGCCGTTCTTGAAGAAAACTCAAAATTCACCCCCGGGCCCGTATGCTCGAATTCCGAAAATTCTTGAAGGAATCACTCACCCATAGCCTAAGGATCGTTAATATACGATTTTTACTTGAATTCACAACAAATTAATGGGTAATTCATCAAATCTTCACAAGCCCTAGGTTACGACTCAGATCTTGATTTTTCACAAATTTAGTAGTTAATTTAACTAATAATTCATGCATCGAACTACCACTAAGGTGGAATTCACTTACCTTGCCAATGGATAGGTCGTGGAGTCTTTTCCCCAAGCTCCTAAGCTCTCAAATGGTGGAATTTTTGAGTTAAAAGATGAAGAATCCCGTTTTAAAAGAACACTCTAGCTATAGTGTTTTCGCACCTGCGGCTCAAGGACCGCACCTGCGGTATCGCACATGCGAGCAAAAGCTCGCACCTGCAGAATCGGACGAGGGAGGTTGGGACCGCACCTGCGGAGTCGAGATCGCACCTGCGGACCTTTGTCCGCACCTGCGAGAAATGGCTGCCCACAGGGGGGGTCGCACCTGCGAGGCTGGGATCGCAGGAGCGGTCCCGCACCTGTGGTTGGGCAACCGCACCTGCGGTCACACCAGATCAGGTGCACCAGCTACAATTTCAGCTGGTTTTTGGCCTCGTTTGGTGCCCGGGAGGCACCTGGGCCCACCCGAGCCCCCGTCAAAAAATACCAACAAATCCCAAATCATAATACGGACTTGCTCAAGCCTTTGGAACCCTCAAAACAACGCTAAAACTCAAAATCACTTCCCAAAACCCCTAAATCAAGACTTTAGAACTCCAAGTTCTTGAATCCGATATCAATGCGCCGAACCGACCTATACTACTCGGAATGACACCAAATTTTGCAGGCAAGTCATAAATGACATAACGGAACTATTCCCGGTCTCGGAATTCTGTTCGGACCTCGATAACATTAATTCATGTTCCAAACCAAATTTTAAACTTAAGGAAACTCTTATTTCGATATTGGGCGTTAAAACGCTCTCGGGTCATCAAAACCCCATTCCGAACACACGCCCAAGTCCGAAATCATCAAAGCTACCGAAACCGTCGAAAATCGGTTCTAAGGTCGTTTTCTCAAAATGTTGACCGAAATCAAATTTGGCCAAAGGGCCAGCCTTAAGGAACTAAGTGTTCCTATACTGCTCCAAACACTTCTAAATCCCGAACCACCCATCCCCGCAAGTCGTAAATCATAATAAGCCGCTATGGGAAGTTTCATTTTGGGGAACGGGGTCCGATAACGCAAAATGACCGGTCGGATCGTTACATCGGTGAAACTCAAATCCTTTACCGAAATCACCAAAAATATGAGTAAGTTTGAAAACTGTAATTTTTCCAAAAATCTTTCAACAAGTAAATATTTCATTTTCAAATGGCATGAGGAAAATGCATCTCTATGACTACGTGTCAATATGTAGGTGAAATCATGAATGTCACCAAAATCGGAGTAGCAGAAAAAAATGTATCTCTATGCATGTATCTCGAGTATGCATGTCAAATGCAATGTATCTCAGTGACGAACTCATGTACTCACACTCTCAGAGTACTCAATTTCATTGTCTCACACTTTCCACTCGTCATGCTCAATCACTCGCCACACTTATTCACTCAGTACTGAACAGGGAAAATCCAGCCCAAATATAACAAGTGCTAGCAACTGCGCTCACTGGAGTTATACCGACTTCGGATGGGGTCCTTCAGCTTAAGCGCTATGATCCGCATGGATAACTCACGTGCTATAGTATCACTATCTTGATCTGCACAGACAACTCATGCTGCACAGACAACTCACGTGCCATAGTATCAGTATTTGGATCCGCACGAATAACTCCCATGCCATAGTGTTAATATCTGGATCCGCACAGACAACTCACGTGCTGCACAGACAACTAACGTGCTATAGTTTTAATATCCTCACAATCCGGCCTTCTGCTTCACTTAGTCATCAATCTCTCTAGGCTCTCGGCTCAGAACACTCATATTGAGAATCCCAAGTCAATGATATGATATGTGACAATAAAAAATAACAAAGCCTGAGATTTGATATGTAATGATGAATGCAATTGAGTACATAACTGAAATTAAGTAAATAACTCAACATCAAAGAACAACCACTATGGGTCATAATGGTACCATCATATAGCCTAAACAAGATATCTTGTATCAATTATAGCTCAGGTGTTCTAACACATAGAGTATAGTAGAAATGCTCAGATAAAATAGCTACATAGTTTCAAAAAATCGACTAAATCACATTTTATACGGTACACGCCCACATGCTCGTCACCTAGTGTGCGCGTCACCTCAACATTAATCACATAACACATAATTTCGGGGTTTCATACCCTCAACACTAAGTTTAGAAGTGTTACTTACCTTGAACAAGCCAAATCCAATACCGAGCAAGTCAAACGATGCTCCAAAAATGCCATCTCGCGCGTACCAACCTCTGAACGGCTCAAAACTAGCCAAAAGCAACTCAGATACATCAAATAATGCCAAAATAAACAAACACAATCGATAAAGGTCGAATCTTTAATCAAAATCCCAAAATCGACCAAAAAGTCAAACATGGGCTCGCACCTCAAAACCCGAAAAAACTCACAAAATCCGACAACCATTAAATTATGAGTCCAATCATACTAGTTTCACTCAAATCTAACTCTAAGTCGATGTTCAAAACTCAAAATTTCACTATATGAAATTTGAGACAAAACCCTCAAATTTCACTCTCAAATCATCAATCAAATGCCAAAACGAAGATGGATACATGAAATATAACAAAAACCGAGTATATAACACTTACCTCAATCCATATGGTGAAATCGCCTCCAAATATTGTCCAAATTTGAGCACCCCAACTCAAAATATGAACAAACCTTCGATATTAAGTACTTTTTCTCAGTTGTACTACGTCGTTTTGTGTGCCAAATGATCCTGAAACTCGCTATTTATGCCTCCAATGGATTCCTTATGAATTTTAGTCAAGTTAAGATTTTGAATCACTCCATTTGGTCTTATAATGAAGGAGTTATGTTAGTTTCAATATTTGAAAATAATGCAGATTTTTTCATACGAAGTCAATGGCAATTTCGTAATTAATATGAAAAATCTTGCAACTCAGTTCTTAGTAAAATGATCATAAAATCCTCATACAATGTCCAAATTCCACAATTTTTTTCTATGGCTCAGTAATTACAATAGGTATCTAATGCTTTAATCAAAACAGAAATCGGAGCTCATTTGTTTAATGTGGTATCATTTATGCTTGAAGAAACGACGTCGAAACATAAGAAAAACGAGCGCAACACTGACCAAAACTATCCGAAACTCACCCGAGCCCCTCGGGACCCCGTAAAAACAAGTCTCATAACATATAACGGGCCTACTCGAGGCCTCAAATCACGCATAATAATATCGAAACGTGCCTCAAATAAAACTTAATGACTTTTAAACTTTCGACTTCCAAAACCTTGCGCAGAAACATAGAAAATCAATTCGGAATGAATTCAAACTTTGCACACAAGTCCTAATACATCATACAGAGCTACTCATGCCCCCAAATTACCGAGCAAAGTGCAAATGCTCAAAATGACCGGTCGGATCATTACACATCTTCTCTCGAATTATAAGGCCAAGGGAACCAAAAAGCCTTAAACTTGTAGCCACCAAAATTTTACATTATTTTATTTCCGCCCTTATAGTCCTTGCCACATATTTGTGGTCCTAAATCCTAATCGTATGCATTTAACCCCCGGCAAATTCCCAAATCCCGTTGCCTTTCCCACCTACCCCTTTATGTTTTTACAAGTATAGAGCAAGTAATAAAATTTATTTGTACATAGCGCATATAATTGATGCGCTATACAATGAATCATGATGGCTGCTAATCCTGAGTATAGCGCATGTATTACTTGTGCAATACTTTAACAGGGTAACTGTCCATTAATGTATAACACTTATTTTAAATGAGTTATACATAATATGGTCCTCAACACTTGTTCCCACCTATTTGTTTCTGTTAAGTCAATATTTGCAATATTTTAGTTCCGGACTAGTTATCAAGGACACATTACACGGCAAAGAGTAATATTATCCAATCCTAATTATTACTTCCCTATACCATTTGGAGGCAATAAGTCAATCATGTTCTTACAGGATTCGTTTGGAGATGCCAAGCCCAGAGTTCTTTTGATACTATGTACCTACCGAGTCTGAAACCAAAATAATGCTTTTTTGGACTCAAGACACAAAAAATAGGTGGAAAAAAAAGTTAGTGACTAAAATACATATAGAGCCCTTTTAAAGGGCGCTATACCTTAACGGTCGTTTGCCCGTTAAGGTATAACTCCCTTTTAAGGGGCGCTATATTTTAATATGAAAAGACGGCCAGGTATAGAGACATTTATTAAGGCGCTATAGTATAGCACCTTAATAAACGATGTTATACCTACATATTAAACTCGTCCCCTTCCCTTCCCCCACCAAACAGAACCCCTCCCCCCCCTATTAATGACCAAAAAACCTCGAGTGAACCCCACATGTCCCAAGAAAAGTAAATATTCTCGATCCCACGTCCTAGCTAAAGTGTTCTCTCATTGTGGGTTTCCCGTTTCGGCTCCAAATCACCAAATCTTCAACTTTATAAAAACATCAAATTGAGGTATTCCGACTTAGTTTTTGTTGAAACTCGTATAAAAATGCATATTATTTTTTTAATGTGTTCTATGTTGTTTTGTGATTGTTGTGTAATTTAACTATTTTGTTATTTTTATCCGGACTATGATATTAGTGTGCTAAAAATATTAGTAAAAATAGAGAAATTATTATTAGTTGTTAAAAAAATGTTAATAAGTTCCTTTTTACTGTGGTATATGTATTTTCGTGAATGTTTTATGATTAAATTTTTTTATTTTTTTATCTGGTTTAGATTATTTATTTGCTTAAAGACTAGTAAAATAGATAAAATGTTACTTTAGTTCCCTATAGTGGTATCTTGTGGCCTAATGTAGTGCTTGTATTTCTAATGTAATACCATTTTAACATAGTAAAATGTAGTTCCCTTTAGCGTAGTATTCTTGTAGTTGTCACGACCCAAAATCCACTGGTCGTGATGGCACCTAACCCAACCCGCTAAGTAAGCCAACTAATAAATATCCAATTCACTAATATTAATAAGACAATTAAACCAATGGAATTATCTATATGTTATACATTGCCCAAAGACTGGTAGTACAAATCATGAGCTTCGAAGAATAGGATTTATAAAGATGATATGAAGTAAATACCTCTTATGTTTGAAAAGTACATAAATACAGTTTTTATAAATCTAAAGCTACCATGAACAAGAGGCGGCAAGAACAGGAACGCATGTACATCATCAAATCTGGCAACCATCGAGAACAACAACAGCCAACGTCTGCACGCAATGTGCAGTGTAGTATCAGTACAACCGACCACATGTACTGAGTAAGTGACAAACCTTACCTTAGGTTGAAAGTAGTGACGAGCTGGAACATAGGTCGAGTCCAACACCAATAACCAATAGCAGTTCATAACAACGTAAAGTATATAAATAAGAAAGTAACTCAAAGATAAAAATGCTCATTGTTTTTTCCAATTTTTCGAAAATAATTCCACTTTTCGAGAATATCAGTGAAAACTCAAATCCTTTACCGCAATCGTCGTAAAATATGAGATAGTTTGAAAACTGTAATTTTTTCCAAAACTCCTTTCCACAATAAATTAGATGTTTCGCTTTCTTTCCAGATAGCAAGTGTGAAATGTCTCTCTATGCCCACATATCAATGTGTGTAAAAAGTCATGTATGACGTGATACCATACAACATGAGGAAAAATACATCTATATGCATGTATGTCATGTGTGCATGCCAATTCCATGTATCTCAGAGATGAATCATGTACTCACACTCTCAGAGTACGCAATCTCACTGTCTCACACTTTTCACTCATCATCCTCAACCACTCGGTACTGTATATGGCCCATACGTCCTAGGAAAATCCATGCCGGAACATATACAACACTGAATATAAGTCATCCAGTACCGAGGAAAATGGGCAATCCAACTCTGTGGAGAAATCCATCTCCAGATATTATGTACTTCAGAAAAATCCATGTCCAGGGAAATCTATCCCTCTATAATATCATTCGCGCTCCCTAGGGGTATGTATAGACTCCGAAGGGGCTCCTACAACCCAAACGTTATCATAAGCTAGATCCAGGCATAAATCAATATAACATGTTGCGGTGTGCATGTCGATCCCATAACCGTCACTCATATTCAGGCTCTCGTCCTCACTCAGTTATCAATCTCTGCGGTCTCACTCACGGGATCACAATGTCATGTAACTAGCCTGACATTAATGATATGATGTATCAATAAACGACAACTGAGATTGAGATATGATATGAATGCATGAATATGACTGAGTACGAAATATCAATGAAACCAGTGAGATGACAGCAAGAAACGACCACTATGGGTCCTAACAATACCAGCATAAAGCCTAAATAGGTTATGTAGCATGATTGACAGCTCAGTTACTTAAATTACATGGTGATAACACATTATCAACAAAATAGGGCCACTAAAAAGTGCCACGAAAACAACGGAGTCACAATTCAATGGGTGCACGCCCACACGCCCGTCACCTAGCATGTGCGTCACCTCATCATTAATCACATAGCACGTAATTCGGGTTTCATACCCTCAGCACTAAGTTTAGAAGAGTTACTTACCTCGAACAAGCTAATTCCAATACCGAGCAAGCCAAGCGATGCTCCAAAAGTTCCATCCCGCGCGTTACTACCTCCGAACGATTTGAAACTAACCAAAAACAACTCAAATACATCAAATGATACTATAGGAACCAATCCCAATGGAAAAAGGTTGAATCTTTAATCAAAAGCCCAAAATCGGCCAAAACTCTTGCAACCAGTTCTTAGTAAAATGATCATAAAATACTCATACGATGTCCAAATTCCACGATTTTTTTCTATGGCTGGGTAATTACAATAGGGATCTAATGCTTTAATCAAAACAGAAATCGGAGCTCATTTGTTTAATGTGGTACCATTTATGCTTGAAGAAACAACGTCGAAACATAAGAAAAACGAGCGCAACACTGACCAAACCTATCCGAAACTCACCCAAGCCCCTCGGAACCTGTTAAAAACAAGTCCCATAATATATAACGGACCTACTCGAGGAATCAAATCACGCATAAAAATATCGAAACGACGAAACACACCTCAAATCAAACTTAATGAACTTTTAAACTTTCGACTTCCAAAAACTCGCGCAGGAACATAGCAAATCAATTCGGAATGAATTCAAACTTTGCACACAAATCCTAATCCATCATACGCAGTTACTCGTGCCCCTAAAATACCGAGCGAAGTGCAAATACTCATTACGACCGGTCGGATTACACACATCTTCTCTCCAATTCTAAGGCCAAGGGAACCAAAAAGCCTTAAACTTGTAGCCACCAAAATTTTACATTATTTTATTTCCGCCCTTACAGTCCTGGACACATATTTGTGGTCCTAAATCCTAATCGTATGCATTTAACCCCCTGGAAAATGCCCAAATCTCGTCGCCTTTCCCACATGCCCCTTTATGTTTGTACAAGTATAGAGAAAGTAATAAAATTTATTTGTACATAGCGCATATAATTGATGCTCTATACAATGAATCATGATGGCTGCTAATCCTGAGTATAGTGCATGTATTACTTGTGCAATACTTTAACGGGGTAACTGTCCATTAATGTATAGTGCTTGTTTTAAATGAGTTATACATAATATGGTCCTCAACACTTGTTCCCACCTATTTTTTTTCTGTTAAGTCAATATTTGCAATATTTTAGTTCTGAACTAGTTATCAAGGACACATTACACGAAAAAGAGTAATATTACACGACAAAGAGTAATATTATGACTTCCCTATACCAACTCAGGCCCGCGCCTCGTAACCTGACAAAACTCGCAAAATCTGACAACCCATTCAATTACGATCCAACCATACAAGTTTCACTCAAATCCAACTCTGAATCAATGTTCAAAACTCAAAAGTTCACTTTATAAAATTTTAGACAAAACCTCCAAATTTCACTTTGAAATCATCAACCAAATGCAAAAAAACGAAGATGGATTCATGAAATATAACCAAAATCGAGTATAGAACACTTAACCCAATCCATATAGTGAAAATCTCCTCCAACAATTGTCCAAATTCGAGCTCTCCAACTCAAAATATGACCGAATGAACAAACATTTGATATTAAGTACTTTTTGTCCAGTTATACTACCTCGTTTTGCATGCCAAATGATCTCAAAACCCGCTTTTGATTTCTCCAATGGATTCCTTGGGAAATTTCAGTCAAGATATGCTTTTGAATAACTCAGTTTGACTTTATAATGAAGTAGATATGTTGGTTTCAATATTTGTAAAAAGTGCAGATTTTTAAATACGAAGTTAGTGGCAATTTCGTAATTAATCTGAAAAATCTTGTAACTCAATTCTTAGTAAAATGACAATAAAATTCTCATACGTTGATCAAATTCGACGATTCTTTTTGCTACGGGTCTTTAATTAAGATACAGATCTAATGCTTCAAACAAAACAGAAATCAGAACTCATTTATTTAATGTGGTACCATTTATGCTCGAAAAAACGACGTCAGAATATTACAAAAACGAGCACAACACAACCCAATTCTATCCAAAGCTCATCTGAGCCCCTCGGAACCCTGTACAAACTTACCACCAAGTTCCATAATATAACACAAACTTACTCGAGGCCTCAAATCACGCATAACAACATCGAAACGATGAAACACACCTCAAATCAAACTTACTGAACTCAAAATTTTGCACACAAGTCCTAATACATCATACGGAGCTACTTGTGTCCCCAAACTACCGAGCGAAGTACAAATGCTCAAAATGATTGTTCGTGTCGTTACATTCTCCCCCACTTAAACATATGTTCGTCCGTGACCGTACCAAGAGTTGTTCCCAAATCCATCAAATTGCCGTATACCTTTACCATGCACATACTGAGGGGTGATCTCATGTCACCCTATTTTAACTAGGCCTGACCACACCTCACAACTGAATATCATTACTCCATCATTGGTCCGTAAACCACAATATCCAATTTCCAACATCCGAAATTACTACAAGGCTCGAACTTCGCATATACACACCCTATAAGTTTGAACAAGTTGTATCAAGCCATAACCATGCCCACGACACAATCATAGGATATACCACACAACTCAAATACTCATAGCGATAACTTCTGACTGCAATAGCTGCTCGATAACCAACTCGACACCGGTAAGGAACCTCATATCAACTAAAATCTTGTTCTAAACCTTTGTACACTGCTAATGACAAAAGAAACATGCAGAAACTCATAACCGCTTATCAGACCAACAAGTCATGGAACTCTCCCTCCTTCAACAAGAACTATAGCCAATTTCTAAGTTGACTTACGATATTGTCCTTCAAATTATGTTGTAATCAATTACGATAGTATCCATTCTAGGTCCAATGACCTCATCTCATCCAACACAATCCTTCTTGTGACATGCCACATCAACACAATCTGAAGCCACAACATGTGCAATCCGTGCACCAATAAGCAATAATCCAAATGTACTCAAATCATGAAAAATGACTCAAGCGAGAGAACTGTCCTGCAAACTTGACAAGTACTACCACAACGAAATACTGAAAATCTATCACCTCCGTAAGACCATCACACGAATCTAACACAAAGGTTCATACCTCAACATAATTTCGCTGCAATACGTGCCCCATCCAAACACTGATCCATGGTATATACCTCAAGCCACCATGCTCAAAATCAATAACCACGCGCAATTCGACATCAAGTACTCAAAGTGCATTACCATAACCACGGAGAGGCAAATGACATAGTGCCAAACCCCGAAAAAACATAATTAATACGCCATCAATCATGCAATATTCAAATACTCATCTCGCTCAAATTACGTTGTAAGGCCCAAATAGAACCGCAACATGTGTCCTTATAACCCACAATTCACAAGTCCTCGTAGCATAGAAGAGTAACTCACAGATCATTTTAGAACACGAATAAGCTTAACAACAATCGAATGGCACATTCCTCAGCAATAGCAGTATGGAGCCAATAAATTCGACTTGGTGTAGAATACACATCCTAATTGGGCCTATCAATGGACTCCCAAATCAGCTCTAGTCACCCATAAATAGATAAATAACCCCCCGATGTTCCACAATGAATGAATCATAACACATACTATCATCTGGCTAGCTTCGGCCACGACTTCACAGTCCACAACCATGATACAATCTACTCTTGAGAACTCCCAGCCTCTAAATCCACAGAACACACGAATCACCATATCTGATCCCATCTCCACCGCCCGAATGTCTAACACATCTCTCATACACGATCATCCCACGAGGAATACTTCTATAATTCTTCTGTGCCACATAGAAAAATTTGAATATCAACAGTCGATCAACCACGAGAGTGCTGCAATACCAATGAAGTATCCATAAATCAAAACACATTGCCCCTTCTGAAATGTATACTTTCATCAAGTTGTACCAAATAGTAATATCATTCACCTAGTCATCTAAAATCGTCCATGCTGCCTAAGAAGACACTATGACCTTGCTCGTGCAAATATCTATCCCACCCACCACACCGCATATACCATGCCATCGTATGAAAAGTACGAACATCTCATAATTCACTCTGAGTCAAAGTAAACTACATACTGCCAGTTAGAAACCTTCTATTTGATCTCATCCAGGAGAAATCCCTATTCGCAACATGTTCTACACACTGATAGGAAATATAAACCTCGAACCATGGTAATAACCATTGAAAACTCTTCGAAACTAATTTGCACATAATCAAGCCATCAAAACTAAATCTCTCTATCTCAACCAAGCCACGCAGGCTGCCAAAACCCAAGAGTATTGCCATGAAGCACCTGTAGAAACTTAAAACATCACAAGTACACAAAGAACATATCATATCATTTATTGTGCTGATCAAACCTACTACCAAGTTGACACTTTTCCTTGCCAGAACACCAAATCCTTAACCAAAACTCACCACAACCGGTCCTAACATAACACCACATTCCTTAAAGCCCATAAGCCACTGAACTCTCTCTTAAGCACCCCCGAAATACCACAATCCAGATACTCACCCCGAAGAGACCTCCTGCGAATTTCAAGTTGTTCTTTCACCTTCCTGATACTAAAATGTAGAATCCATAAGGATATAGAAGCTCCACAAGTCTCGACACCATCCATTAAAAATCTCAGTTTCTAGCCATATACAAATCCTAAAAAATCCCAGTTGTTGCATTTAAATCTTGCATCAATTAGAACCATTCTCGAGAGTCCTCCACCCTACTCAAATCTCAACTAACCGGCCAAACAGACTGAACGACATGTGCCCCATTAGCACACCAACACCTAAGGAAGTGACCCCACCTTAATGCAACCAAATAAATTTCTACTCCATGCACACTACATCCTTCACGAATAACCACTCAATCATTCTATGATTTCCATATACCCATATAGTGTAATACAACCCGTATCAAAACATTCGTTCGCTCGAGTCATCCTCAATATCAACCTCTGAAAGTCATAACTGATTCACAAGTATACCTCAAACTGAAACCAATACAATACATAACTACGTAATCAACCCGTCGATAGCAGACTCTGTTGCTGCCCAAAATCCCGCACTGAAATTCAACTAAATCTTTCATAAGATTATGTAATACAAACCATCTAATATCTCATATGTCACGACCCAAAATCCCACCTTTCAGACCGTGACTGCGTCTAACGTTGAACCCGCTAGACAAGCCAACGTACATAACATTTTGACATCTATAAACAACGTAACAGTATTTAAAGCTATTAACCTTCAAATCTTTACTGGAATATCCCGAATCATGAACTTTCAACTTACTGAAACATCCCAAATCACTTCAAAAGTTTTACAGCAGAAAAGTAATAATATTTCAAAACGCATAATGAAACGATAAAGACAACAATATCGCAAAATCCCAAAACCGGGGTGTCACAACCTCACGGACTAGCTATAAGAATACTAAATACAAGTCTGAAAGGAAATACAGTAGTGTCTTTAGAACTGAAAGAGAAGTAAGACAATAGGACACAATAGCATAAGAGACTCCAGGGTCCATGAACGCCAGTGGTATACCTTGAACCTCAATGTGGACTGAAGGTGACCCCATCAGAGCGGTCCACGGGGTCCGAGAGCGGGATCTGCACAACATAAAGAAGTGTAGTGTAGTATCAGTACAACTGACCCCATGTACTGAGTAAGTGCCGAGCCTAACCTCGGCCGAAGTAGTGACGAGGCTAGAATTGACAATAACGATAACATGTCCTATTCTACATCAGGTAACGAGAATAATACCAGGAAAGAGGTAAGCAACAAGTGAGGGATACGGGAGCAGTAAAGGGGGAAGCAAGTGCAGTGAAGCAGTCAAATTGACAGGTAGGAGTAAACAAGGGAGGCAATCTAACACAATAGCCAACGAAAACAAGTATAAGCACCAGAAATGTAACAATGGCACGTCATCACCCTTCTTGCTTTTACTCTCTTCATCACAATGCAATGTAATCAAGTATCATGGCACGGCATCACCCTTCGTGCGTTTACTCTCTTCCTCACAATGAAATGTACGATGTATCATGGCACGGCATTAACCTTCATGCTTATAATCAATAAAAGTCATGGCATTGCATTAACCTTCGTGCTTATAATAAATATGAATTGTGGCACGACATCACCCTTCGTGCTTTACACACTTCCTCACTATGCAATATAATCAAGTATCATGGAACGACATAACCCTTCGTGCTTTTACTCTCTTCCTCACCAAACAATAACAAATAAAATGGCAAGGAGTACAGCATAGTGGAAATAAGCAGTTCAAAACACCCGGCAAGGGGAAAACATCAATTAGTAGCTCAAGAAATGCCCGGCAAGGGTCTCAGCTATAACCAATCACCTCAATCACATACTCTACACTTGTATTATCATACATATCAACACTTCTCAAACTGAACAACCAATACTTTAGATCAAGAATAAATTACCAAGTAAAGACAATCTCATAATATGCTAAACATGGAAGAAATACTGCAATTTCTATCAAAATAGACTCACGGGCATGCTTGACACACATTGCATAGGTACTCGTCACCTCACCTATGCAATGAACATGATAATCACTTAGCACATAGCAAATAATACCTATTCCCTCACCAAAGTTAGGCAAGACACTTACCTCGGTCCAAAGTATAGCAATCAACCCTCTAAGACCGTCTTTCTATTATAATCCGACTCCGAAACAACGATATCTAGGCATAATTAATTCAATAATATTAAAAAAGACTCGATGATACAATCCCATAGCCTAGATATTCAATTTCTAGCATTCTTCCAAAATTACCAAAATTCGACCTCGAGCCTGCTTGGTCCAAACACGAGGCTCGGACCAAAACCCGATCACCCATAACCCCACGAGTTCAAATATATAATTTGTTTCAAGATCCGACCCCAAATTGAGATTGAATCACCCAAATTTTTCCAAAAACCTAATTCTACCCAAAACCTCTAATTTCTACTTGATTTTTATGATTTTAGGCCTAGATTTCTAGTGATTATGAAAGGAAAGTGGAAGAAATAGAAGTTTAAATCACTTATCCAAAGGTTTATTGAAGGGTCCTAGCTTGGGGGTCGACAATGGAGGTTGGAGGAGGAGAAGAAGGCTGAAAATAGCAAAGTCCCGTGGAGAGTATTCTGTTTTTAAGACTTAAAGATAACTGGGCGATTTTGTTCTCTGCGATCACGGAAGAGGGGCTGCGATCGCAGAGCTTGAAGTTTTGCTACTATGCGATCGCAGAACTAATGGGTGCGATCGCGGACGGGAGCGGGCCAGGCGTCTGCGATCACAGACAAAACTACGCGATCGCAGAGAGATACTACCCAGCCCCCACCGACTCCACTGACACACTATGCGATCGCGGAAGACGAGATACGATCGCATAGTGCAACCAAGTTGCCCCTTCACCTAAGCCTATGCGATCGCGAAGAAGGAATGCGATCGCAAAACGTCCGGACTACCTACACTGTTATCGCGGACCCATCCATGCGATCGCAGAGAACAACAGGCCCTCCCCCACTCTCAACTCTATGCGATCGCAGCTCCACCTATGCGATCGCATAGACTAAGCTACCAGACACCAGAAGCTGCAATTAAACACCAGATATTTTTCATGTTTTCACACCCCGTTAGCTACCCGAAACTCACTCAAGCCCTCGGGGCTCAAAACCAAAAACACACATGACTCCCAAAATATCCTATGGACTTATTCAAGCTTTTAAATCACCAAACTATCATCAAAAACAAGGAATTAAACCTTAAAACTCATAGAATTTCCTCAAAACTTCATAAAGCTTAACTTTTCCAATTTTGATCTGAATCACGTCATTTCAAGTCCGTTTTACACCAAATTTCACAGATAAGTCACATAACATATAATAAGCCTGTTCCGGGCTCCGAAACCATAATACGGGTCCGTTAACACGGTTTTCACATCAAAGTTCATTTTCAAAAACCTTTATTATTTTCATAAAACAATTTTCTTTAATAATTCATTTCTTGGGCTTGGGACCTCAGAATTCGATTCTGGGCATACGCTCAAGTCCCATATTTTCCTACGGACCCTCCGGGACCGTCAAATCACGGGTCCGGGTCCGTTTACCAAAAATGTTGACCAAAGTCAACTTTATTCATTTAATTATCATAAATTTCCATTTTCATCAAATTTCAGCATAAAGACTTCCCGGCTACACGCCCGGGCTGCACACGCATATCGAGGTGAGATTAACGGAGGCTTTCGGGGCCTCGGAACACAGATTTAGCTAGAATTACTTAGGATGACCTTTTGGGTCATCACAATCTCCACCTCTAAAACAAACGTTCGTCCTCGAACGGACATAGAAAAGTACCTGAGTCTGAGAAAAGATGGGGATAACGACTCCTCATATCGGACTCGGACTCCCAAGTAGCTGCCTCGGCAGGCTGACCTCTCCACTGAACACGGACCGAAGGATAACTCTTCGACCTCAACTGGCGAACCTGCCTATCTAATATAGTTACCGACTCCTCCTCATAAGTCAGATCCTTGTCCAACTGGACACCGTTGAAGTCTAGAAAATGAGATGGATCTGCAATATACCTCCGGAGCATAGATACATGGAAAACTGGATCTATGACTGATAAATGCGGTGGCAAGGAAAGTCTGTAGGCCACCTCTCCTACCTTGTCAAAAATCTCAAATGGACCAATATACCTAGGTCTCAACTTGCCCTTCTTTCCGAATCTCATCACTCCCTTCGTAGGCGACACTCGAAGGAACACCTGATCTCCTACCATAAAAGCCAAATCTCGAACTCTACGATCTGCATAACTCTTTTGCCTGGACTGAGCTATACGAAGTCTATCCTGAATGATTTTCACCTTATCCAAGGCATCCTGGACTAACTCAGAACCCAATAATCTAGCCTCTCCAGGCTCAAACCATCCGACTGGAGACCGACATCGCCTACCATACAACGCCTCATACGGAGCCATCTGAATGCTTGACTGATAACTGTTGTTATAGGCAAACTCTGCTACAGGAAAGAACTGATCCCATGATCCACCAAAATCAATAACACAAGCTCGCAACATATCCTCCAAAATCTGAATAGTGCGCTCGGACTGTCCGTCCGTCTGAGGATGAAAT